>JAHLTZ010000046.1:0-150201 GCA_025786725.1 Syncephalis fuscata | reverse complement strand
CCACACACTATACTCGAGTGTACGTCCATTTGGCAGTGCTCTATTGGTGGGCGCAGTAGATACCCATGGGCCACAGCTATTCCTTGTGGAGCCATCAGGTGTTTACTGGGTAAGTGCGATGATATTAAGACTAATATTTAAGCGAGCGCAGTATTAATCGGCCATTTAACTGTTCAGGGCTACGCCGGATGTGCCATTGGCAAAGGAAAACAAGTGGCAAAAGCAGAAATTGAAAAACTAAAACTTGATGAATTAACAGTCGAGCAAGGTGTAAAGGAAGCTGCTCGCATGTAAGTATTTATTTAATAATAAAAATGTAATCATAGCTGGTGTTAATTAATTTGTTATTTAGTATTTATGCGGCACATGATGAAAATAAAGACCGCGAGTTTCAGTTGGAAATGAGTTGGATTCCCGTGTCAAATGGCGGTCGTCATCAGCCAGTGCCATCAGAAATTCAAGAAGCAGCTGAACAATATGCCAAGGTAAGTAGAAAAAGCAATATATACATAGAATAAAAATGCGCTGTTATGTTATACTGATGACTGAACTGTTGATATAGGATGCATTACTAGGCGACGATATGGACGACGATGACGACGATGAGGTCTAATCTTGAATACACAGCCAGGCTACTCGTATACAATTGTTGTTTTGTCTGTTAACAATGTGCTTCTTACACTCTTATAAACTGAACAAAATATCATTCATGAAGCTAGAGAGAGAAAGAGAGGATATGTTAAGAGACTGAACTATGTATTGTTTTTATTGTGTTTTGATATGAATCATTTGAGTAGTCAAAGAAAGTGTAGAAATATTAGAGACAACAAAATGATTTACCTAATGAAAAATATAAATGTATAGAATGCATGAACAATATAGCTATAATATATGTGACTGAATAAGCACAATGAATGAACGTGTAAAAATACAACTAGCAATAAATAATCGGTTTTTTATTAATAATGCATAATTAATGTATAATAGAACGAATATACAGCATGTTGCGAATAATAGAAAGTAATACTGTGCTGGTAGTTTAGTAAGTAAATGGGTCAAGATTGATAGCTAAGGCAAATAAGTATCCAACAGGCAATGATTTGAACAGAACGTTGCTACTATATTATAAAGTGAGACTCGAAGAATGAAAAGCAAAGGGAAGGAGAGAAATAAATAAGGCGAAGTTAAAAAATAAGGACACTATGAATTAGAGGATAATGGATAAAGCAGCTAACAATAAGCAAAAATAGCTTCAAGTTGCTATATAACAATAATATTTGTATAGTAACAGCAACTGGCCAAATATAATAATGCTACAGCAAAGGGAATTGAGTAGCATGTCAATAATACTGCCATTATTTTTGTTAAATAAAATAAAATAGATTTATGAGTATAGTAACGTTATATATTTAGTTTTAATGACGCAACATCACTATTATGACTATCAAGTGTGTACAAATACAGAAATCTACATGTATTTTATAATTATAGATTTACATACGACTATCTATACCTAATGTAATACGGCATCTATAAAGCCATATTAATTAATTTCAATAATTAATGAATAGCTATTTTACTAAAGAATAGTAGATGAATTATAGATTCGAAGCTACTGTACTTTGACTCCCTATCTTTAAACTGAAAGTTAAAAAGATTCATAACTCAAGTAAGCCGTTGATCAATTTTAATACTGAAAAGTGATTTGTTGAAGTAATGCTACATCAACTCCGATTGAATCAATCAGTCTTAGTTAATTTGCACTATTTTCAATATTAAAATAGATATTAAATAGTAGTTTCATGTCGCTTACAATAAAATATAATAAATAAATGTTAATCCATATCATTGCTACTGTAAAGTATTCAAAGCATTATAATTTGCTTATTTAATAGCACTCACCATTTAGTTCCATGTTTAGTAGAACAACAATGTGTAGTTCAATCAAGTAAAGAATGTCAATTTCGATCTTTTGACACTGAATCACCTTAGTCTATTTATTAATTATTAGATTGGAGTTATTCTATTTTAACTTTCACATCTTTTCTTTATCCATTTCACTTCCCTTTTCTTACCACTTTTAGATACAATTAAACACTCATTTATCAGTGTGACATGTATATTATTACATCCAACATTAATTAATTCATGTTTAATTATTAATACAATGACGTAATTACTTAGTTATCTTGATTATTGCTTTAACATATATATATATATATTGGCATTATGATACTAATTGTGCAAAATGCCATTTATTTAGTCAAATTGGCTATAGAAAATAGCTGTTTAATAAGCGACTTTTTATAATAATTATATTAATATTGATTTTACATTATAAATATGTCCAAAATGCAATAGTAGAATAATAACAAATAGAATAGACTATTCAGATGCAATAATCCATGCTGTACATAGATACAGTAAAAAGCAATGTGGAATGACATGGAATTGCAATTATATGGCTTTTATTAATACTTGATCAATCTTTCTACACGTGGCCAGCAACAACGATGATTGCCTTAAATTTTTCAACGAAATCAAATAGTATGTTACATTGTTTATTTAAATGTTTAAAATAGCAGCTACTGATACAATTTCTGTTATATTTAATCAATTTTATAAAAAAGATAATGGACAATAATATTAGACTAATGTTTATTATAAGTAATAATTTAAATACAAATCAATTATTTAAATCACTATGATCGATTACGTAAAATAGTTTATTGGGCTAAATTAGAGAAATAATGGAGTTATTTAACATTTTTATTAATATTACTATTATTGCTATTAAGACACACATTCGTCGGTCTATTTATTTGCTAATAGTGTATTTACTTGGCAAAGCTGCCATATTTTGCTGATATATTTTCCACCTAGACATTTAGTTTCAGTATTAAATTGTACACATTCACCTGATACATTCGCTTGTAAATGACGTCACGTGGACCAACTATTATGCTCTCCATTGGTCGAGATGTCTCTTTTGTTCAATAGTGACTCAAGCCGAGTCGTGATCTCACACTCAATCCGGATTAAACGTAGATGGTTCCAGCATTTTCCATGGTGTTCGCTCAAAAGTGAATTTTTCTTTTTGATTCTCCAGAGTCATCATCCTTAAAAAGCCTGTTTGACATTGGCGCGTAAGCCGCACTCGTCTACTTCACGGTCGATTGTCTTTTTCTAGCTGCCACTCTTTGTCGTGGAAGTTATCTCGTAGTGTTCATTTATCTAGTCCTGTTGCCACCGCCTAGGTTGCACCTGTTTATTTACTCTTTTTAACGTTCCCTTCCTATCTACATACACCAAAATGGCCGATAACGCTGCTCCAGAGACTTTCGCCTTCCAGGCTGAAATCTCCCAGCTTATGTCGCTTATCATTAACACTTTCTACTCAAACAAGGAAATTTTCCTTCGTGAACTTATCTCCAACTCTTCTGATGCACTTGACAAGATCCGCTACCAATCGCTTACTGACAAGTCAGTGTTGGACAGCTGCAAGGACTTGTACATTCGCTTGATTCCAGACACTGTCAACAAGACATTGACTATTCGTGACACTGGTATTGGTATGACCAAGTCTGATCTTGTCAACAACCTTGGTACCATCGCTAAATCCGGCACCAAAAGCTTTATGGAAATGCTCCAGTCTGGCGCTGACATCAGCATGATTGGTCAATTCGGTGTTGGTTTCTACTCTGCCTACCTTGTGGCCGACCGTGTCCAAGTCATCACCAAACACAACGATGACGAACAATACATTTGGGAATCTGCTGCTGGTGGCTCTTTCACCGTTACACTCGATACCGTCAACGAGCCACTCGGCCGTGGTACCGCCATCAAGCTTTTCCTTAAGGAGGACCAGGTCGAGTACGTTGAAGAGGCCAAAATTAAGGAGATTGTCAAGAAGCACTCTGAATTTATTGGCTACCCAATTCAGCTCGTTGTGACCAAGGAAACCGAAACTGAAGTTACTGACGACGAAGCAGAAGAGGAGGAAGTCGACGCTGAAAAGGCCGAAGACAGCGCCAAGATTGAAGAGATTGACGAAGAAGAAGAGGCCAAGGAGAAGAAGAAGAAGACAAAGACAGTCAAGGAGACCAAGACTGAAGAAGAGGAGCTTAACAAGACTAAGCCATTGTGGACGCGTAATCCAGATGATATCAAGACTGAAGAATACGATGCATTCTACAAGGCATTGACCAACGACTGGGAGGACCCATTGGCTGTTAAGCACTTCTCTGTTGAAGGACAGCTTGAATTCCGTGCTATTCTTTATACACCAAAACGTGCGCCATTCGACATGTTTGAGACCAAGAAGAAGCGCAACAACATCAAGTTGTACGTCCGCCGTGTATTCATCATGGATGACTGTGAAGATCTTATTCCTGAATGGCTTAACTTTGTTAAGGGCGTTGTCGACTCCGAGGACCTTCCACTCAATATTTCGCGTGAAATATTGCAACAAAACAAGATTCTTAAGGTCATTCGCAAGAACATTGTCAAGAAATGCATTGATATGTTCTTTGAAATTGCCGAGGACAAGGAAAACTTCAACAAGTTCTACGAAGCCTTTGGCAAGAACGTCAAGCTTGGTATCCACGAAGATGCACAGAACCGTGGCAAGTTGGCCGAATTATTGCGCTTCCACTCGACCAAGTCTGGCGATGAGGCTACTTCTTTGAAGGACTACGTCACACGTATGCCAGAGAAGCAGAAGAACATCTATTTCATCACTGGCGAGTCCCGCCAAGCTGTTGAAAACTCGCCATTCCTTGAGGCATTGAAGAAGCGTGGCTTTGAAGTACTATTCATGGTTGATCCAATCGACGAGTACTGCGTCCAGCAATTGCGCGAATACGAAGGCAAAAAGCTTATGTCTGTCACCAAGGAAGGCCTAGAGCTAGAGGAGGACGAGGAGGAAAAGAAGCGATTCGAAGAGGAAAAGACAGCCTTGGAGCCATTGTGCGCTGCCGTTAAGGAGATTTTGGGCGACAAGGTTGAGAAGGTTACTGTCGGCTCTCGTATTGTCAGCTCACCTTGCGTGTTGGTTACCGGCCAATTTGGCTGGTCAGCCAACATGGAACGTATTATGCGTGCCCAGGCTCTTCGCGACTCATCCATGTCCTCCTACATGGCCTCCAAGAAGACTATGGAGCTCAATCCATCCCACCCAATCATCAAGGCCCTTAAGGACCGCGTGGTCACCGACAAGAACGACAAGACCGTCAAGGATCTTACCCATTTGCTCTACGAAACGTCCCTTTTGGCCTCTGGCTTCTCCCTTGATGACCCATCCGCATTCGCTGGCCGTATCAACCGCATGATCAAGCTTGGTCTATCCATCGATGACACCGAAGCACCAGAAGAGGTGGCCGATGAAGAGATGCCAGAGCTTGCAGATGCCGAGTCCAAGATGGAAGAGGTCGACTAAATACTAATACAACATTGTTGACATCTTTACCAATCCTCTCTTCTTCACAACATTACAATAGCTGCCCATCCACTTTACATTTTACATTTTATTTGCAGTTTATACGACAATGCATCCTATACACGTTACTGTGTTGACGCAGAGTGTGTAGATTTCCTTGTCAATAAAAATATCGAGCTTGGTAAATATCTATGTATATTAGCAATTATAATGTGTATACGATTAAGCAAACCAAATTACAACCTACAAACAGCATAACTAATAGCAGCAATAATACTAGTAATTATACCAGTAGTAATATAATAATGGTACATCTATAATGTGTATATGACTGTAAGTAGAGTACATTGAATGGAATAAATTAAAATGTATGATAAATACACGTAGTAATAAATAAACAGCTTTTTATTAATACGATACAAGTATATAATAAAATAGTATATATATATATGAATATGCAAGGGTGATGATGATG
Organism: Syncephalis fuscata; assembly: GCA_025786725.1. NCBI lineage: Eukaryota > Fungi > Zoopagomycota > Zoopagomycetes > Zoopagales > Piptocephalidaceae > Syncephalis > Syncephalis fuscata. The sequence continues at coordinate 144,289 of JAHLTZ010000046.1, read as the reverse complement.
CTGATATATATATATATACTATTTTATTATATACTGACGATAAGATATTTATAATTTAATAATTCAATACTTGATACTACTTCCATTCAGCATCATATTTAATAAGAATTTATAGCTCAATAGAAAGTATTCAACTACTAGTTATATTTTATATAAATGGCAAGCAACGACAATAATATGAAGAAAAGTTTATTTAAAGTACATTAGCTCCAAAATTTTAATTAATTTATACTACTAAATATGGTAACACAGTAAATTATTGTCCTTTTTTATTAAAATGATCTTGTTAAATTCATTTATGTTGATTACTTTTTGACAAGTTAACAAGTGTAAAATTAAAATACTAAACAACATTCCGATTGCTAAATTAAAACGCAAAGTATATGATGTACTCCAGCATGGTAATTATATTGCAATACGAAATCGCAATGTAATGGTTGTCAAACAATATATATTATATTTTTACATAAAACAAAAACATAAACATCCCATTAAACTTAAAATTAAAATATTATTCACATCGTAAGTGATCGCAATAGCTTTTTCATCCATTTGTAGATATTTTCCGCGTTCGCCCACCATAATTATAATAGCTTATAAAAGTCAGCATAGAATGACGTCCAGATAGGCGCGGTATAATACGGATTTTACATTAAAATAAAACTAAAGTTAATTGTCGTTACTCTTGCACCTCCATTACTGACGAACGCAGATGTTCATTCGATGCTTGCACGCAAGCTTCTACTTTTTCACGTTGATCGGCACAGCATATGATCAATTCAGTTCGATTGCCATTCAAATTGCGGCCAATACAAAGTGCAACATAAAATGCTTGGCCGTCTGGCTGACTAAAGACAGCCACTGAATTATTGGACTGATCGTTGCCAGGCAGTGCCGTCGTCGTGCACATTGACCTAGACATTGTAGATTCCAAAGTCGCCATTTCTTGTTCATCCAGTCTACATTTAGCGTGGAAACTTAATAAATCGCCCCTTGCTTGTACAGAAAACCATATTTTAAATGCACTGAACGTGTCAAGTAAAGTGTGGAATATATAAATGCTTCGCTCTTCATTGGCCGGAAGGGATTTAAAGTTAAAAACCAATTTTGTTATGGGCAACTGGGTTTTTTCAGGTATTGCTGCTAATTGATAACCGACACTGAACACCTGCGAATGTCCCAGCTGCAATCCACTTTCATCGTTAAGCATTGTAACGCGTAATTGTGGTGGAATCGGTGAGTTAATATGTCCCTGTAAAGGTCGCCATAAACCAGCTATAATATAAACGATTAGCTTTAATGCTAGCTGCAAGCTATAACTTACCAGCTGGTATAGCGAATGTACGCTGCTCTGGCCAGTTTTGTATCTATGTAATGGTATAATGATAAACAATATATACTACGTAAATGGCTGTTTTGTTTACCTGATTGCTACTTGCATGACCTATGGTCAGTGTAAGGGTAAATGGCATAGTGGGATTACGAAATGCCGTCAGTTGAAAGGCGGTTCCGTTGTTTAGTTGAATATCTTGCTGAATGTGTCGAGCCATCGGTAAACGGGCCATGTTGGGCACCATACGTACACAGTTAACAATGGAATCCATATCGATCGAGCTTTCCAAATAGGCGGAAGCCCAGGCAGCCATAATTCCAACACTAAGCTCTGTGTCGCGCGCACGTACAACTAAGAAATAAATAATATTAGGACTGGCAGTCTTTGAGTTGCGCATAATAATCTGATAAATCCGAATGCCCTCAGTTGCCCAGTGGAGTCGTGCACGATTCAACATTTTTAGCTCGTGACGTCCCTGGCTTATTTGTTGGTCAATATTTTCAATGGGCCATATCGGCGTAAGTGTTAAGTTATGATGGGTATTTTCAACAATTAATAACAACTGTTGTTGTTTCCAATGCGCGCGTTGCGCAAATCGTTCGGTCACATCGGCCAGCGAGTTATTCATTGTGACACTATTATCGCGTGTTATTGCATCAATTGCCATTCCTATTAGCGTTGTCGTTATTATCATAATACCTAATAACCTACCCAATGCCAAGATTTGGAAGGAATAATGGTGCTTCAGCACGGGCCAAATCAAACGTAACATTGCCAATATCCAGCAGTAGAACGACGTCATGTAGCCCAGCATCAATAAACGACGTAATTTTAATACGATCGCCGTTTGTCAATTGCCAGATTGATGGCCGTGTCGTCGAGCCCAGCAGGTAGCGAATGTAAGCATCGTAAAACTGCGATAATTGTTGATCAGTACCAGGAAATATATCACATCGCGCGCGCACGACATCAACACAGAGTCGATTGCCTTTGCGTGGATGAGTAGACCACGCAATCAATAAAAATAGACAATGGTTACGATAGGCAGCAGCTGTGTCTACAGCAATCGCATCAGCCTTCACCGCTTGTTGCGTAGTGATCTCGTAGACGAGACAGCCTTTTAGTTTACGATGGGCAGTAAATGGTATCAACACTTGATCTTGCGGTGCAACATCATGAAACGTATGGGCTATTGAATTCCCCTCTTTAATACACAGTCGAGCATTTTTCAGATACATTCGGTCGGTTTGGTTATTCAGCTGTACAACCATGTTTGCCCTCTTTAGCATGCCACAACAGGAGTCTAAAGGACAGTGCGACAGGATGTTCTGGATTAGTTTACTGCATACGTGACTGTGCTTTTTGTTTATTATTAGTTGATCTATTTCTTACCATTTCGTAGTACTGGCTTAGGCGATATGGGGTCAATGTTAAAGCCCCAATCGATCGACTCGCTAATAAAGATTAATGTTGATACATACTGAGTTAACGACATATTGTCTCAATTAGATCGTGTACAGCTTACCCCGTAGACTGGACGTGTTCAGGTGCATCAAGCAGCTTCGAAGAGCCATCCGGAACGTTTGTAATACGTAGCTCCAATTTTGCATTAATTGTATTGGTCATGGCAGCAATAGCCATAAAGGCCTTATCCGCAACACTCCAGCCTTGAGATTGGGCATGTGTAGCTGCCATGAGTCGATGACTACGCCTATAGTCTATGATTTCCTGCACAGTGTTATCTTGGCGTAGTAAATGGGTTCCAGGCGAGGCTTGTAGGATTTCAAGCAGATATCGGTTGGTGCCTACAATGGGAACATCCCAGATAATAAGAACGAATAACTCCATTTCATGGGGCAGAGCCGGTGCATGATCAAGCATCCGGTAGATTATATAGCCACTACACGCAGTGTTAGGCATTACAGACACAATCTGCGTTGTTTGTTCATGGCACGAATCAACGACATGACTCGGTACTTCTTTGCAGCTGCTTCCCTGACAATCAAATCGTGCACCCGATAGTCGAAGCGTTGAGTGATGATTTTCGATGGTTATTCGAATGCTACGTTGCTTATCTCGGTTAACGTTGTGCATCTCCCGGATAGCACTGCCCATAGCATTGGGAAACAAAGCCTTTGAATTAGCTTCGGGTGCCATTAGATTAATTAGCGCAAGTGGCAAATGGTAAATTATGCAATAGATATAATAGAAATTAGATGGCGAATATAATTATTAGAGTTTTCGTTAAAAAAATTAAAGCTACGAGCAATTAGGAGAGATTGAAATAATTTAGAGGAGGTGCTGTGCGCGGTAAATTTTTTTAAATCTTTAATTCATCTACTAAAAGCGTACAATTTCCAAGTAACAGATTGACTTATTTTAGACAGTGACCACATGTTTTTGTATCAAAATAGTAATAGGCGAATTCAAAAGTCGAAGGGACCTTTTTAGGCACCAAAGGTGTTGCACCAATATACTAGCCCATACAAACAATGACAAATTATGGAGGGACAAGCGTAGGAGATTGTTGCAAAGAAATGCAAAAGCTATACCAGTCACATACGGGGTGAATGGCTTTTAATCTTTTAATTTAATGAAATCTTATTATTGTCATTTATTCTTTAGTAAAACAGCCATTTCCCTATAGCCAATTTGACTAAATAAATGACAATATATATATATGTTAAAGCAATAATCAAGATAACTAAGTAATTACGTCATTGTATTAATAATTAAACATGAATTAATTAATGTTGGATGTAATATTATACATGTCACACTGATAAATGAGTGTTTAATTGTATTTAAAAGTGGTAAGAAAAGGGAAGTGAAATGGATAAAGAAAAGATGTGAAAGTTAAAATAGAATAACTCCAATCTAATAATTAATAAATAGACTAAGGTGATTCAGTGTCAAAAGATCGAAATTGACATTCTTTACTTGATTGAACTACACATTGTTGTTCTACTAAACATGGAACTAAATGGTGAGTGCTATTAAATAAGCAAATTATAATGCTTTGAATACTTTACAGTAGCAATGATATGGATTAACATTTATTTATTATATTTTATTGTAAGCGACATGAAACTACTATTTAATATCTATTTTAATATTGAAAATAGTGCAAATTAACTAAGACTGATTGATTCAATCGGAGTTGATGTAGCATTACTTCAACAAATCACTTTTCAGTATTAAAATTGATCAACGGCTTACTTGAGTTATGAATCTTTTTAACTTTCAGTTTAAAGATAGGGAGTCAAAGTACAGTAGCTCCATAATATTAAATAAATAATGATTTGAAGGATTGAAGGCGAGAAAAGTGGAAAAAAAGCTAAGGGACAAAGTAAAATAGTTAAGCAAAAAGTTTTAATACCTACACTTTACCACAATGACCACTACTGTTAACGCTATTCTAAAAAAGCAAGAGCTTCTTTGTAAAACTATTCGCGATATTTTGAAAGAGAGCGACGTTGAGTAAGTAGATGCAGACGGGATTACATACTTTTCGTCATTTTAATAATGATTAGAACGCTAACCGAAAGGCTGTTGCGTCGACAACTTGAAGAGCACTTTCAACTACCGGATAAATCGCTGGATGTTGCAGACGCTAAACTAACCATAAAAGAGCTTCTTAAACAAGAATATGTATGTTGCTATACTTTATTATAGCTATTAATAATAATAATAATAATAATTAGGCGGCAATATTAAGTCAAGCACCAGCAGATGTAGCCAAAAGTAAGACTGACAAACGCAGCAAGTCAAAGTCGGCAGTGGCATCTAGCAGTAAGAGTAGCACTACCGATAAACAAGTGGAAGGAAAGAAGCGCCGATCAAATGCAATTATTTCATCAGAAAGTAGTCATGCAGAAACAGAATCGTCGGAAGAAGTAAGTTACCTATGAAGTAATAGAACAAATAGCTAAATACCGTATAAATCAGTTAATAGATCCTGTAAAAAACTCAGTAAAATCATTAGTGAAAAAATCACGTAAATTAAATACTGCAAAATCAACTTCCAAATCAACAACGGTGACTATAATTAAAATCATATTAGTTAAATATTTACACTGTTACAATTTAGTCAACCAAAGACAATATTGTAAAAACTGACATAGAAGCTAAAAAGATTGATACATTAAAGAAATACATCCTTAAATGTGGTGTACGTAAGCAATGGTATGATAATTAGTAAATAACAAGTCATTTTATTTACATATGTTACAGGTCTAAAGAACTGGCCGACTGCAAGACTGGCAAGGAGCAGATTCGACGACTACAGTCTATACTTGAAGAATTGGGCATTAAAGGTTTCTAGAATGCATTTTTTTAATGATATTATACGATAACTATTTAATATAGGGAGGCCAACATTGGATAAATGTAAACAAGTTGCTATTAAACGTGAATTAAAAGCAGAACAGGAATGTAGGTTGTTATTAAAGGCCATTTATTGTGTAATATAGCTTTGCATAGCTTTAAATTTAAATGCTGTAATGGAAACAAAAACACGCGCAGCACGAAGAAGTACGCATGAAGAGACAACTTCCAAAGCACCTATTACCGATGGTGGTCATGTAAGTTACTAGCAATTATTAAATACTATTAATAAATATTTTATTAATTAAAAATTGGTATAGGCGATTGATTTTGCTGCCATAGGTGATGCTGATACTGATACTGATACTGATACTGAATAAAATGATAAACTATCAGCTTAAATAAATAAATATGTTATAAAGTAATAGAATAAAAATGTAGTTGATAGATTCATTTCTAACAGTACAAGTCGTTATCATATATACCAAGTATGTATAAAGATAGTGAATACATTATGCAAGTATACATCTACTTGAATAATTTACTACTTACTAGCAAATATTGAAAATACTATGATTAGCTTAATTCTGCCTGAAATTAGCGGAGTTGCCATTACACCACGTTAACAAATTGTATATTCCAGTGTAGAAACTGGTGATAGCTTATTATTAAAACGAATCATTATTATTACTTTAATAGGTGAGGAATAAATTGCCACACACACACACACACACACACGCACACTACTTCATATTGCTATACTCCATCTTTCATCTATTGAATTTCAGCTAGCAGCTCCTTTACTGCCACTGTAGTCTTTAAATATACATAGCACTGGGTACGCAATTTGCATTTGACAATGAATACCCTTGCCAATATTCAATTGTCAGATGTTGAGCGTGCTGTCAATGATTTTATCGCGGCTGTACGAGCACCAAACTACTTTGCCAACACACGTCGAGGCAAGTATAGTACTGGCACGGCTGTATAACGTTATTTATCCTGGTTCAATAGGCGAACTGACAGAATTACGCTCTGACTTGAATAGCGATGAGCGTATACGACGCAAGGAAACGGTCAAGCGCGTTATTGCGCAAATGACAATAGGCAAAGATGTTAGCAGTCTATTCCCTGATATGTTGAAGAACATGCAAACGGACGACCTAGAACTAAAAAAGCTCGTATATCTTTATTTAATGAATTATGCAAAGACTCAGCCTGAACTAGTCATTCTAGCTGTTAATACGTTTGTAAAAGTAAGAGCTGAATTAATACAAGCTAATGTGTATTTCTAATCATACCGATTATTTGATTTTATTAGGATACGAGCGATAGAAATCCATTGATTCGTGCATTGGCCATTCGTACCATGGGATGTATTCGAGTGGATAAAATGCTTGACTTTATTAGTGAGCCATTGATGAAGTGTCTACGTGATGATAATCCATACGTACGAAAGACGGCAGCGATTAACGTGGCAAAATTGTACGATCTTAGCCCGGAACTGGCCGTTGACAATGGATTTATCGATGTACTTCGTGAACTCGTTGCCGACTCTAATCCAATGGTAATATATACAGCTGTATTTATTATTAATGGCTTATTGGTATAACATTAGGTGGTGGCCAATGCAGTAACAGCACTGATGGACATTAATGAAGCATCGGATACAAACGATTTATTTGCAGTGGATTCGGCCATGCTTAGTAAATTGCTTATTGCACTCAATGAGTGTACCGAGTAAGTATTTTAAACTTTATTATTATATAATAATAATACTAATTTGATCACTAAATCTTTAGATGGGGACAGATTGCTATTTTAACGGCTATTGTTAATTACATACCATCAGATAGTGAAGATGCTACCAATGTGTGTGAACGTGTCATTCCTCGACTACAACACGCCAATGGCAGTGTAGTACTCGTGGCAGTTAGAGTAAGTGAATAAACTGTATTGGTATTTAAGCAATATTTATAATCACTTGTGATAGATTCTACTCGTATTTATGCCGTACATTGAAGATGAAGAATTCCGGGAACAAATACTAAAGAAAATGACACCCCCTTTAGGTTAGCATTAATGCATTAGCTAGATTAATAGAAACTAACCTCATTATATATTTTGCAAACTTAGTGACATTACTATCTTCGGCACCTGAAGTTCAGTATGTAGCACTGCGTAATATCAGTCTTATTCTACAAAAGCAGCCCAATCTACTGGGCAATGAGATGCGTGTTTTTTTCTGCCGCTATAATGATCCACTATATGTAAAGCTTGAGAAATTGGAAATCCTTATTAAATTAGCCAATGAACAGAATATTGACCATTTGTTAACTGAGCTACAAGAGTAGGCAATTAAATTACAACACTATTAGCTGATAATTAATACTGTAACTTTATATAGGTATGCCAATGAAGTGGATATCGATTTTGTTCGACGATCGGTGCGAGCCATTGGCCGATGTGCTATTAAGCTAGAGCCGGCCGCAGAACGATGCGTCAATGTATTGCTCGAACTTATACGCACTAAAGTGAATCATGTCGTGCAAGAAGCAGTGATTGTAATAAAGGTAAATGGCTGCATATAAAATATGTGTTTATTTCAACATACTAACGTACTAATATGCCAATATCGTATTTATAGGATATATTCCGCAAGTATCCACATCAATATGAAGGCATTATACCGGTGCTCAACGAGAATCTCGATGTTCTTGATGAGCCAGAGGCCAAGGCATCGTTAATCTGGATTCTTGGAGAATACGCTGATCGTATTGATAATGCCGCACCTCTTCTTGGCGAATTCCTTGAAAACTTTAAAGAGGAAGAAACTATGGTAATATTGAAACGACCGCAGTGATGATTAGTAATTAACAAATTTTGATTAATTAGGTGCAATTACAAATTGTAACAGCAGTTGTAAAAATGTTTTTACGACGACCAAGTGACGGTCAAGATATTGTGATTCAAACGCTAGAAGCAGCCACGAAAGAGTGCGACAATCCAGATATCCGAGACAGAGCCTATATTTACTGGCGATTGCTTTCATCGAATCCAGATGCTGCTAAAGTAAGTACAACGGCTATATGCATATACACAACACTAAGTAATTATACCAATTTGTTAGGCTGTTGTATTAGCAGAAAAGCCACCAATTAACATGGAGATTCAAACAGTATCGCCACCATTACTTGACGTGTTAATTCGTAACTTATCAACGCTATCCTCGGTCTATCACAAATTACCAGAGTCTATTGTTGGTACCGAGCGTGTAGGATTGGATTCAGCATTACAAACTGTTCAGTAAGTTTACCAGTGAACCTGTACTATTTATTGATCTAATTAGCTATTATCCATTAGTATTCCTAACTCGGCTGAGGAAGCGGTGGCTGCCGTGGCAGCTCAAGTACAGAAAAGTGCCGTTGAGGATTTATTGGATCTTGATTTTGACATGTCACCTTCACCGCCTGCTTCCAGTGCAATCTCTCCAATATCATCTACTTCGCAACAACAGTCGGCACCATCACTAATGGATCTATTGGATGCACCCAATAACATGAATGCACTTGTACCAGCGGGTAATACTTCCATGGTACCGGCCACTTCTCATGGATCGGCCACTTCAGGAGGGGCAATGAATGATTTGCTTGATATATTTGGTGGTGCACCAACATCATCATCCTCCATAACATCGCCATCATCGGCTCTAACACCATTTGGCAGCAACAATTTGCAGAACAACAACACTTCTAATCAATCGTCTACACAAACGAAACCTGCCCATGATCCATTTGCCGATCTACTAGGCTAATGCACAAAGGGAGAACTGCTGTCTGAAATAAGAATAAACCAGTCTTTATCTGTTATACTATTTATTTTAAGATGTTGTTGTTGCAGGTCCAGTTGATTTGGCTGGATTGCGTTTACGTCGCTTATCCTTTTTCTTTAATGACGTGGCTTGTGAACGAACAGCTGCAGCATATCCGGTTAGAAATGTTGCTAAATTTTCTGGCTCCACCTAATAATAATAATAATAATAATAATAATAATTAATTGTGCATTATTAATAAGACGTTGATATTAACGCTGTTGAGCTATGTGTTATGTTTAACACTTACAACTGTACTGAATTTCTCCTTGGCACAAGTGATTCGCCAAACACACGCGTATTCTCGCTCAGCTTTGTCATCTTGATGAGTTCTAAGTGCTCGTTTGGCCTTTGTCTCGTAATCGTCTATATTTAACAGGATGCCGAGTTAAATAGAAAGCGGTGTCAAATAGCCGCCATTACTTACAGCGCTTTTGAGTCAAGTAAACCGTGTTTTTATCACGAGCACCAGCAAATAATAATGGAATTTGCTTGAGAAACTAAGTACAATTAATGGAATGCTTAACAAATATGCTTGTTTTATGACAATATACCTCGTCGTTGCCCACTCGAGTCATCTTGTGTACGTATGTGTGTTGAAGAAAAATAGAGGAGAAAGAAGTTAATCAACCTATTCTTTAATAAAATTGATGATTCTTTACAAAACTCGCCTCTTAAATGAACAATAAAAGTAATGGCTATCTTGTCTTAGTAAAATCAAATTGCTTTTTCAGTGGTTGCTACTTTTGTTTATTATTTTGTAAGCAATATTCTGTGATGTGATGTTAGGATTGTTTTAGAGGCATCTGGAATCAATTAGGCTTTGTGTAATCACTGGCTGAGATGCAATTCACTACCATTATATGTTCAAAGATAATAGTATATGGCTGGAACTGCTTGATATACCTAGCCTAGCGTCTACACATTGTATCGCATATAGTCTTTCAAATGCAGATTACACTACAATTGCCTAACCAGTGACATCAATAAGACTGAAATGTTTATTGTTGAAAGTGTTGTGATACACTACATTACGAATATTGTTTATTACAATGCCCATTCCATATGAATCTCGACCAATGGCCATCTGATATTTCAACAATAGTATACAATGTACAAATTTATGCTTAGACATAATGCCTTTGTGGATTAAGCATGTTGTTCGTTCCTGTAACAGTAGCTACAACATCAAACTGAGCGCACAAATAAAGCAATAAGTATGTTTTATGGTTCAAGAAGTGACAACTTGTTTACAAACAATAAAACATATTGTGCAAAAATATCTTATAACACATTAATGTTACAGTAATATAATTTATGGCTTTTGTTCATGGAGTATGCAAACGTTGTCATTGAAAGTTTGAAAAAAAGAGAACAAAGACAGTGTGATGTCATTGCTATTGTTGGTTCATACTACACATTAATTGTATCTCCCATACAATAAGTCATGTTGCTATTTCAGCGTAATCATAAATTTAAATAGCCCGCATAATACACACAAGTAATCCGCGATATCGTTATTGCACTCTAATTGCCGTCAACTACTCGTTATTGTTTATTTTGTAGCAAACACATTCCATTGCTTATTCTAATTGCTGCTTATAACAAATCAATATCACCATGAAGCTTTCTGTTGCCGTCGTCTGTACCATTGTCGTGGCTTTTGTGCTTAATATAGCCATAGTGTATACTAAGCTAGTTTAATTCGTCGTAATATGTTACAATCACAATAACTAATTACTCATTTAATTAAATATTACTTTTATTCTCAAACTAACATTGATAGCTCGTAAGTTGTATTGTATATTGATTAGCTATGCTTTAATTATATTCCATACGTTGCGTGTGTTTAAAACTTGTACTAATAGGAAGTAATTCAAATTGTATATTGTTTGGCTACCCACTAATTACAAACTGTGTACTACGCATATTAATAATACACTATTATAGCTGGTAGGTGAAATTGTATATTAACAAAATATACATTAATTACATGCTATTTATTGTGCATATTAACAACCTAATATTAATAGATTGTAAGTGACATTGTATATTATTGACCATACATTAATGGTATGCTATTGCTGTGTTTATCAACAACTTAATACTGATAGTTCGTAAGTAAGACCTTGCTGACTAATCATGTACTAATCATATTATATTTACCGGGTGTTTTATTGATTTAACATTAATAGCTCGTAAGTAAAATCTTGTATTATTTAGCTATGCACTAAAAATATACTATGCATTGCACGTTTAATAATTTGATATTAATAGACAGTAAGCCATACCGCATATTATTAACAATATACTAATCATATATTATACACTATGGACACTTAGTATCTATCGCCAACAGTTCATAAGTAGCAATCTATATTAACTAACTATTTATTAAACAGATGCTACGTATTTTGTGTGTTTGATAACTTATACTAATAGGTGGTAAGTAGCAATTTGCATGATTAGTTTATATACCAACTAAATGCTACGCACTATATATTAACAACGTTATAAACAGCTTGTAAGTAATATTATATATTGATGACCTATACACTAATGTAGCATGCGCTATATTTATTTACAAACATAGAATGACTGGTGCTTTTAAAAATAGCATTGGTGGTGCAAATTAACTGCTAGCTCAATATATTTTAGGTATATATTTAAAAAAATCAAAATCATTCAAGAACTGCGTTTAGCTCATTCATATCAAGCCATATCCAATACTCCACTTATTGATTTTTCCACCAATGTTACTATTACATTACTAACGATTTGATTTATCTGTGTCTATTCAAATATGCAAAAATTGTAGTAATGAAATGACTTAATTTAGCTATATGTAATTAAGTTGTCGCACCTATATTCATGTTCTATTTGTATCAGCAACTAATAAATATTAGCAAATCTATTATCATTATTATTATTATTACTATATGATTGGTGAGGGCCTATATTGATGTTGGTACGATGGTACTCATCAATTGGCAATAGCTATAATGTAAATTGTGTATAGCTACATTTAACATAGCTTGACATTGCCGTCTTATTATACAATCTAGCCATACGTAATTTCACAACACAGACACTACAACTTTAAGTTTAATACTGTTATATTTAATGGTGTGACTAAAAATGCATTATTTGATTAAACAGATGATAATGATATGTACTTATATCGAATATCAACACTAATTACTGAAAAACAAGCGACTATTAAAACAATATGGCGAGTAGCTATTTATTGGCTGTGAGCATATGAGCAGACACATGAACTGATATGCTGCATTAATGATGAGATACTACAAAATGCTCAAGCTTCATTACTAGCTATACTTACTATATAATTGTAGCTTTATTCTATATCAATGAAGACAATAAACTTTTACTTCCATTTTATTTCTATTTGGTATCATACAATTATTCAGTTTATTATAATTAAACTATGATGATTAGTGGTTAATAAAAAATAAATTTGTTATTAAATCAATAAAACCAATAACCACATTGTAGTAATTGAATCTATTGCAATCAATCGTTATATTGTGTTTGCATTGCACGTGGAACCTTCATAGTTATAAAATACCAGTTTATTGGTCTAATCATTTGTTTATTGGTCTATTACAATGTCTTGAGCAAATGCATGCATAATAAGGACAGCTACCTTTAAATCAATAACATCTAACTATGGCAGTATTGTGCTAAACATAGCCGGAATAATTTCATAGGAGTTGGTCCTAGTACGGTTTAATGAAACCAATAGATTATAATCAGTAAGTATAACAAAGCATGAAAATTCAAACCAGTACCGCGAAAGTTGGATCAAAACTTTACTGCAATAAAATGAGTGCAAACTTGTATCCTGCAAGAATATAAAACGTGCAATATGCAATAATTAATAAACCAATTTTACAATATAGCACATTAGTTGGTGTGTTGATATATTTGTTGGCAAAAGATCATTAATACCAAGAATAAACGATATAACTATAACACATAAATACTATTAGCAAATTGTGGCAATATAATATGCAAAAGTGTGGCTTTGATAAAAATGTGATAACTGGTTGTTTACCTGAAACATTAAATCTTATGCTATTAAGGACTGTTATGTTTTAGCATGGCGTGGTCGGAGACGTTGTTTATTACACTACTCAGGACTTAGAAAATAAGAATACTCTTGGCCATAATTATAACCATAAAACACATCTTAGCAGATGCTACTACAAGATTGAGTATAAATACACAGCAATTTATCTGGCCAATAGTTGATCCAGCATCCCAACAAAGCTATAGCTTCTCCAGCAACTTACACTACTATTTTATTTTATTGATTACAGCTATCTGATTAAGCGAATAAACGCACCAATAACTACGCACAACTTTTAAACTTGCAATCATTATCATAATGCAATTCCTCACTACTCTTGTTATGCTTACCGCATTCGCCGCCAGCGTAGTTAAAGTAAGCGCCAGTCTACTTGGCTTTACACCACAAGGGATGCTTTCCCTGGTTAACAAATTCCGCGCTGGAAAAAAGCTTCCACCATTTGCAATACATCTTGTTTTAAACAAAGCTGCACAGAGCCATAGCCAAGTTCAAGCCAATGATATAATTATGGCCATTTATTCCCTGGTGAGCCTGAGTTGCTGCAGCGCTGCTTCATCGACGGCGCCTGGTGGAACTATATAAGGGAAAACGTTGCATCCAGATTGAAATCTATGAAGCAAGCCATGGACGTCTGGATTAGTTCAAGTACTTATTATGAGAACTTAACAAATGATTATTCATATTTCGGTAGTGGCCTGGCTATGGGCAGCGATGGCGTACCTTACTGGACACAAAACTTTGGCCGTAACCATAATTTTCCAAAAACTTCCCAAAATGCTAAGCAAGCAACGACTTACAACTGAAACAGAATAATGAATAGTACTACAACTAGATCAGCATTAAAGTGCTAAATAATAAAGGTTATTTTATTGCTATTCATTGTCTTTATTTACTGATTTACTTGTGAGTGTTGGGTCATATTAAGCAGAGCATATGTAAAAGATTGTCATTGCTAGTGTCGATACAACTAAATAGTCTAATGTGTTTTAAAAAGGTTTACTATTGATTTTAGCAATATTAGCGTAAAATTGATTATTTGTTTGCCTAATAATTCTAGCATGTTATAGGCAACTATTTAGACAAAAGTTTAAAATGTCATATATTCAACAACGCTGCATTAATCTATTGCTTTTAGTAAACAGAATAGATGTAAAATAGCAACGGACTATTAGTTATAAATGAGCACTGCAAATAGCTAATAGTAGTGATATGTAGATTTGAATATTCGATTTAAACGTTGATAGTGACGTAACATATTAAATTTATCAAAGTATATTTACTTGATCATGTTAGAAATGTTGCTGCAAAGTTATTAATGTTACAAATTTGATTTTGGAAACTGTAAACTAAATAAGCAAGCAACATATTATTCTGACGATATTCTATATTTGTAATATTCTTGTCTATTCACGCGTAGTTTAGCATATCTGTCTAGTTGCATGGAGTATTTTCTAACTACGTAATCATGACAATATGCTCATATTACCAGAATTGTAACGATACGAGCATCGTAAACTGTAATATTTTTACTTTTAATAGTTATCATGGCAATAAAATACTTTATTTATAATTATAATACTTTGAAATACCAATAAAACGCTAATTTAAAAGATTGAACGTGAAATTATTGTGCTAATATTATGAAAGCACAGCAGTAATAAAAATAATTTAAATGTAATCGTGTAATAAAAAGCAGTAAAATATGAATTAAAAAACAATAGAAATGATTTGATTAATGAAGCTTCGATAATAGTATAGATAGCTTTACGTAAAGCTATATGTATTATTGATGCTTTACTAGATATACTAAAATAACGTAGATTGCATTTTGGCTAACATTTTTTGCAAAAATTATTGCTCTATATTTATATTGAACGGTTCAGCTAAGCATGGAAAGTCTAAATCCAACAACTGTTTTGCTATCTTTTAAGTATATTGCCTATAAACGATAAAAAACTAATATTTTTCAGATTTATTTGTGTATTAATGCAACCATTGCATTACAATGCAATACAATTACGTTATACTTTGTTAATAGCTATCTCTATACCATATACATACTTGTACAAAATATCACACTGTTTAATTAACTTTACGTAAATTTATACACAATTTAGCAATTATTTAGTACTATTGTATTATCATTGCTTTTTGATTCAAATGCTGTGCATTTTATCACTTAACTACACTAAAATTACGTTTAACGTTTTTGCATATTATAATAACATTGGCTTGATAATCTAAAAAAACAAATCTGTAAGCTAGCGTTCTATTGGTATTTTAAGGTATTAGAAATAGGTATAAATATTATTGATGCAATTATAACTATTGGAAATAAAAAACTATATTTTTACAGTGACTATATGTTATTATTATAATATTATAGCTAGACCGCTGTAGTAGTGTGTTTAAAAAATTGCTATCTTTTATAATAATGATAAAAATAATCAGTTATATAGTAGTTTTCAGTATATTCAGGACAACGGATTAAGAATAGCCAGTGGTATTTTTTATATTAAAATGTGGAAACAACCAGATAATGAGATTACCAGACGTTGTAGTAGCATATAACTTTGAGAAAACAAAAAATGAGTCGATTTCCCGCATAAACTACATGACGTGCGATCGATCAGCTACGCTATTTAGACCGTTGTAAGCCTAAAATCGATAAGCACATGCCAAACTAGATATATGTATAATAACACATTCTTATTCATACAAACGCGTTATTTTTGGACAGCATGCTGTACTGCAATTGGTTTGCCATAGAGTTACACTTTAGAAGTCCAGTAGTCACATGGAATGGGAACAGGTATGCATTAATACATCATATGACGATCCATCCATTGGCACTCATCATGAAACACCATCATGCATCATACGATAAGGAGATACGTAACATGGCTGCGTTCTAAACTATCAATTGGCTATTCGCTTTTCTTATTGAAACTTAAAACCCGAAAATTTTACACTGCGAGTGCAAGTCTGTATTCGGGTGCCTTGTAGATTCAGGTTTACCCGTGCAGACGTACCAATGTCGCCTTGACTTGCCTGCCAAATGGTATTTGTATGCATCTAGATCATGTGGGCTGCTCTATCGCATATTTAAATACTGCGTATCAATTGGACCAGCAATGCCTGTTCTGTACTCATCCCATCCTAATCTTTGTTTTATCTACCAAGATCGACATGAAGCTTTTCGTCACTGTCTGTGCTGCTGCCGCAGTTCTTTTAGTAGTTATGGCTACGGCAAATGCTAAGCCAGTTCCTGGTCGTGGTGGTAAGCTGTGCACTTTATTTTTGTATGACTGTTTTTTACTAACTGTGTGTTTTACAATATACCACGTACTCCAGGCAAATAGGAATAATAATCATCTCTGCTCTTTATACCACTGTCGCTGTATCTTGATACAACTGGCAACAAACATCCCGATAATGGCTAGTCCAATCACAACAATTACCGAAACTACGACCGGTATTCATATTATTATTAGCAATAAACGTTAACTTTAGCGCACAATTCATACTTAAACATTGCAATAGTTGCATCATATATCGATTTATAAAAGGTATACCATATAATCAAGCCTATCACCTACCAACAAACGCATAAGTCATAATAAAAAACAAACTTTCAAATTCATAGCTTACAACTACATATGCAATATAATAAACGCCAATAACATAACACTGAGGTAATGGCTATATAATTACGTAAAAACCATTATTATTTTACACAAACTTTACAATGGAATGATTAAACATAAATGAAAATTATTATTAATATTAGTATTATGCTATGTTTACGATTGGTCCATGGTTACTAGCTGGCGTATTTGACGTGCTAATCGTTCGACGTTTTTCTGCTCAAGTGCTGATATTGCCATCACGCCATTAAGTTGTATTGGCGCCAGCTCCTTTGGCAAATCATCTATAATCGATTTTGACATTGCTAGTGGTCGCCACCATCGATCCCAATTCTGTTTGGCACCAGGTGCGTCTGCTTTATTCCCAATAAGCAATGCGGGTCGCTGCAGCAAATCTGATTTATATGCCGTCAGTTCATGTATCAGCGTTTCAAGGCCGCACCACGGTTCATCCGATGTCAGATCAACAATAAACAGCAGTAGGCGAGTGCGCTCTACATGGCGCAGAAATGTTAGACCCAATCCCCGATCCTGTGCAGCGCCTTCGATTAGTCCTGGAATATCCGCAATTCTTATCTGTAGACCGTCTTCAAATTCAAGTACACCGATACCCGGTCGAAGTGTAGTAAACGCATAGTCTGCCACTTCTGGTTTTGCACGCGTGATTGCACGTAAAAGTGTTGATTTACCAACGTTGGGCGCACCTACCAATCCTACCTGCGCCAACTGTTTCAACTCTAATTCTAATCGACACTGTTCACCAACAAGTCCACGTGATGCAAACTTTGCTGGTGGTCGATCTCGCATGGCAAACCATCGATTGCCATGACCTCCTTGACCACCTGTAGCCGCCAATATGCGCTGACCAGGTGTCAGCATATCATAGACGTCTACCACTGTAGAAAGTGCTTCATCTTCATCTGTTGATTTAGTGGCTATTTTTCTTGGTGATCGTCGACCAATATGTTCAAGCAATCGTCGACCTTGTTGCGTACGTGCGGCCCGTCTTTCCCACTCAAATATCTCACCACGATCCTCCCATCCGGGGTAGTAGACATAATATGGTCGTAAATCTTCGCTGGATACCTCCTCTTCCTCCTCTGTTAACGCTTTTTTATCGTGATAACTGGTATGCGGCCTGGTGTTGGTAAGTTCCTTTTCTATGTCGTCTGGTTCGTGTACAGTCGGTGGAAACCGACGCACAACAGTGCCTATAGGCACGCGAACCACAGTGTCCTCTGCATCTTTGCCACGCACCATATCTCCTCGACCTGATTGGCCGCGTGAACCACGTAACAATGGCGTAGCAACACTACCAAGATCGCTAACATCACTGCTAGCTTCAATCCACACATCGCCGCCTCGACCTCCGTCGCCACCGGATGGACGACCAAAATTACGCAGCGATCCTCCTCGTGTAGCACTACCGCCCGAACGTTCAAAACTTACACATCCATCACCACCACGGCCACCTTCAATATCTAGAGCCCAGATATCCGACAATCCGCTGTGCTATAAGTGCTTGAAGTTAGTACTAAAAAATCATAAATAATATGTTTATAAACATACTTTACTAGTCCAACGCCGTGTCACTCCATTGCATGGATATAGCGTTCTGTTAAATTCAAATAAATTGGCTCTGCTTTGGATATTTTGAGAAACGCCATTGCGCTGCACGCGACATAGTAATGAATGTATTTTCAGCATGCCAATCGTAAAACAAAAAAGTAAAAAGTTAAATAATTTGTACATTATTAGAGCACATCTTAACATAATGATGATTTTAGCAGTACAATCCGATTGTACTACGATTTTTATTTATTTAAGTATAAAGTATCTAAAGGTTATATATTATGCAATTAATTTCGGTGTTCAGTTAGTATGTATTCTATAATCTAAATAGTAATCAGAGTATTTGTTGTGCTGTGAGACCCGCGGTATCAATATGCGAAATACGCAACATATGACTTGTCTTTGGGCGATTCGAAAATCCCTTTGCATTTCGGATGCTTTGACAATGATTCACTATCAATGCTGCAGAGATAGACCTGAATACGTTTCAGTTAGCTTTGTGTAGTTCACATTTATGTTTACTTACCAATCTATTGGGAAAAATATATCGGTATAATTGCCTGCTACTTCAGACACAATGAAAGTGCAACATAAAATGTTACATAACGCAACCAAGCACATATACTGAATTCCATCATTTGCTAATCTTCTCCAGGCATCCGCTCCAAATATACGGTATTGCTTATATGCAACTCGGTAAAAGATTATGGAGAAAAATGTGTTAATTGTTACAATAACGCCAAACCAACACATTGGTACAAATGGAGGGAAATGCATGCCACAAAATCCTGCAGGATCTGTTGTTATGTACGAATAATACATAACAATTGGCCCATGAAGTAGTTGTGGAAATAGCATTGGAATACCGATATACAATATCCACTTTTGTCGACATAGTACTAGGTAGGCTTTCTGTAGTAGTATTGCACTGTTGAAAAACTGTGCCCAAGGCATGCCGTACCAAGTTGACCAAATCAGCATCCGGCAGTTAACGCCAGCGTCAAGTATTAACATAACACTTTCAGTGGCAAACACTAGGCCACCCAACGAGGCAATCCAACAGAGCCATGCAGGAAAACTGCGGCGCTGTCTTATAACGACGCCGGTAGATAAAATAAAATTGCGTACAAATATACAAGAAGCAAACAATACCATGATATTATGTGTAAATGTGCTTAACATACGGATACGCTCTTGCTTCATATCGCCAACAACTTCCAAATAATACTCATCGATACTTAATTCACCTCGCGGATGAAGCGGGATACCCCACAGGCGAGTGGCATTCTTGATCCACGCAGTATCTTTGACGCTATTATAGTTGATTAAAGGCATGGTAATTAACAAAATAAAGAAAACTAATATTTTAGTACAGCTGTTAGCACATAGTCCATATGTAATAAATGATGGGCCAAACTGTAGAGGAAAAAGTCGCATGCTCTTTGTACTTGTTACTTACTATAAAAAGATGGAATAACAGGTATTTGTGGCACTGCCATGCCAATCTTCCTGTTATATCAACCTTCAGCGTTGAAAATACAATATATTTCAGCTAAAGGTCTATGACGATCGATGAACTTTAGCCTAGAAGTGCAGTAAAAAACTAAATATTCTGTAGAAAGCTCAAGACCATGCGTAAATAGAATAACCTAAGAGTACCATTGTTCTTGTTATATTGATTATGACCAAAATATTTATCCTTGAACATGACCACATGGTGAGTGGAGTTCAGAAGAAGGATCCATAATTAATATAGATATATATTTATATTTTATTTATATTTAAATTTAGTAGTTTTATTATTACTACTATAATGTAGCCTGGATGCACTACGATCACGTACAATGCAAAACAACATTTTCAGTATAAATAGAAAACAAACAATGTAATATTGAGTTAAATACGTAATTTACGCCTGGTCAAGTCTTCGTGATGTGATCCTATTAAAGTGTAACATGAATACTTCAGATTTAAAACAATCTATTTATTTGATTCACTTTTCTCACACAACAGTATTTACTATTCTTTATACTTTTTTATCTTTATGAAATCAACATGTTAAAACATATACTTCGACAGTTGGCCGAGAAACACATCACAGAAAAGGTAGAATAACTATAGTATTATGAAGAATGAGTTCATGACCATATTGGTTCAATAGCTGTTGGAAAGCCCGGCATTCCATCGTATGGCTGCACGAACCCACGAGAAAGTAGAGGAATTAAGCGAGAAGGGTGAGTAATAGCAGCAGCAGCAGCAGCAGCAGCAGTAGTAATAGTAGTAGTAACAAAGTTTAATATTTTGTATGATATAGGTTCAGAGATTGCTAAACAGATAAAAAATTCTGAATCTATGGAACGAGCCAATGACTTTACTAAAGCATTTAAGGAGACTCTTGACAAGGAATTCAAAAAGCTCAAATAGCCATATAAATACATACGCACACACATATATATATTTCAGTGATACACTTTCATAGCACAATAGCAAACACTCCATAAAGATGCTTCATTCATTGTATGGTTATGATAAGGTTTACAATAATGGCTACGAAATAAATTGTACTACTACTGCTACTACTACTAACATAATCGACTCTAAACCATAAACACCAACAAAATAACAAAAGCAAGAATAATGGATAGAACAAGTAGTAGATAACATTTAAGCTGTCGCCCACGTCGCTGGTATCGATTCGCCGTTGTCAATTCCTCAGCTCCCCTTTGTGTCGATACAGCAACACTATCAACATTGTGTTCAATATTGTCTATGTAGTCATTATTAGTTAGTTAGTTCGTTAGTTAATTAATCATATTTGTTAACTAATCAAATCTATTATTATCAATACAATCATCACTTACCTAATAATGTTTGCTGCTCTGTAACAATAGTACCCAAATCACGGAATATTTCATTTAATTGTGTAATACCTTGTTCTATCTCTATAATCTCTGCATCACGCTGTTGAATCATTGATTCATTGAAAGTAACTTCATTCTCCATAACTTTTTGTAGACGAATACTATGATGGCCATCGTTTAATATCGTTTAAACACACAGTTAATTTATATTAGACCCACCGTTGCTCTTCATTGTCTTCCAATAGTAATGGTTGATCTTCTGCCGTATCTGATTCAAATCCATCTTGTGATAATTTTCTACTAACGAATAAATTATTGCAATTAACAGAGAATCTGTGACTTACTTTGCATTCTGTTTCTGTTGTGCTTCTACGCGCACTTTTAACGTTTGTAAACGCTCCGCAGCAAATTGTTGAGCACCTTTAAATTTATCTATTACCATTTGGTAGTCACGAGATAGTTTTTGCTGCTCCATCTTTCGTTGTTTCTATTATAGTATTAATTGTCTGTGTTTACTCTATTTAATTACCATTTAATTACCATTTCTTGCGGTGTTTTACCAGGAAATGATCCCAGCTGCTTAATATCGGCCATCGTATCACAAACTAGCTTATGTGTCTCTTCAAGAAGTGCGTGCCTATACGCTATAGATTAGCAAGTGTCAAACTCCAGTTGAGTTACTTACAATTCGTCGTGATTCTTTTCCGAGTCAGTGTGTGTTCCAAGTCGTTGGATAAGCCGTTGAATACGGGCATTGTTGCTATTGCTAGTAAGTACACGGGTTTGGATTCGACTGATGAGTTCACTGTAGGCGGGATCGGGCGCTAGTTGTTGGTTAATACGCGCAGTATACGTAGTCAGTATTCAATGAGTGACACGGTGGCCTTGGCAACCTATTCGTTCGATACTTACAATTGAGAAGGCTTTGAGAGGCGCCATTAGGCGCAGAAGGACCTTTAGATAGGCCGGCCTCGAGGTCAAAGAACGACATGATGTGCACGGTACTGCAAAGAACGACAGTCGGAAACAAGAGGAATAAAGGAGAGGCAATTCCAATAAAATGCTAAAGAGATGAAGCCAAGTTACAATAGAAGTGGTGGTGGCTATGCTGAGACAAATAATGAGTAAGGATGATCAGATGACTCGGGTATAATTTCGCTCTTTATTTATTATGGCAAATGTGGCATTTAACAATGGATCACATTAGTATGATTACCATTAATATCGTCATCATCACAAATGGCTATCGCGTTTCTCAATTCCTGTTACTTGTTGCACGATATTTTGCTGAATAAGCTTATTGATTTGGGCTTCACTCCAACCGTATTCCTTCAATACTTCGACACTGTGCAGACCTGGGGTCAATAAAATGTCACCGGGTGTATCGGCTGAAGCATCATGGGTCATGGTTGTTTCGGGCGCGGAAGAAAGTCGTGGTGTACGGCGAGGAGGCATTGGAGCTTGTTCCATGGCTAGAACGGGAAATACACAGGCATCACTCTGTTTAAATATACACGACCATTCATCCATCGTTTTTTTGGCGAATAACTCGCTGAATATTGTGTGTAACTGAGGCCAGTTGGACGGATCTTGTCGGTCGGGCAATTGATTTGAATCAAGCTCCAGTCCTTTTAGCAATAGTGCGTAGAACTGTGGTTCAAGTGCACCTCTATATCAATTAAATGATTAATAACAGTATGGGTAATTCCATCAACTGTACCCACACACTCATGTAATTGTCATCCTTTGTTTTGTATACATTGTAAAAGGGTGCATCACCACGTAGTGATTCTACAGGTCCACCAATAGATTTCATACGGCGAATAAAGTTGCCTAAATAGCCAACACTTTCTGTCTATTATACTAAAATTAAATCAATATTATCGATTTATAATAACTTACAATAGACACATCTACCACTTGACCACGACCAGTATTGTGTCGCTGTAGTAATGCAACTAAAATGCCAACCACGCAAAATATGCCGCCACCACCAAAATCGGCTATTCCAATAAAATTAGTAGCGAGTGACATGATGGCCGCAAATGTCTACCTAATAGATTAATGGGGAAACGCGGATCCTCATCTTGCCGTCTCAATTCCTATAGCAGATAATTAGCACCAGTTATGTGCGCCAATTAATACTTACGGAAAGTATTCCCGCCATAGCCAAATAATTGATGTCATGTCCGGCCTGTTGAGCGTATTCCCCTAAAGGTAATCAATAAACACTAATCAACGACTATTCATTAAAAGTTACCTTGTTGTCCAAAGCCTGACAGGCGTGCAAATATCAGTCGAGGGTTCTCGGCCAGTAACACATCTGGTCCAAGACCCAAACGTTCCATAACACCGGGTCTAAACGGTTCAAGTAAAACATCGGCTTGCTTAGCCAGTTGACGTATCACTGCTAGACCCTCGGCCGATTTAATATCAACAGCTAGCGAACGTTTTCCTCTAAGCCATGTTAATACAAATCAGTGCTTAGCTGTTCACACTTTCATTTACCTCGTTAGCACGTCGGTGTTAAGCGCGGCAGGTCTTTCGACTCGAATGACATTAGCGCCAAAATCAGCCAGTAGCATACCTGAACATGCGTAGTTTTTAGTTCAATTACACCCAATACCTTACTACTACTTACCTGCAAATGGTGCAGGGGCCAGACCGGCCATTTCAATAACGCGAATTCCTTCAAGAGGCAACATGTGAATAGAAAAAGGCAGGACATAGGACGAGGGTATTTCACAAGAATGGTATTTATTTATAATTCACTAAACATAGCGTTTACACTGATTATTCAAGCTAGACAGTCGAGCTATCAGTTGGTGAATTAAATATTAATAATGTATCGATAATACGACTATATATATTGGAATGCATAAATAGCATGTAATAGCTTGTTTTGTTCTAAACAGCCACTAAATCATTGGTTAATTGTAATATGTATTGCTGAATTTGTGTTTAAACTTAAGACATTTTTAGTCCTAGTTAATACTAACAAAAGATGCTTCTTTTTCACAGTATTTAAAAACAAGTCTACAATTTTCTTTGAATATTAGCATTTAAAGAAAAGGGCCATCTAAATTTTTATTACTATAATGGGTCGTTATTTTGCTCGCTTTATTGCTCAATATGCAAAAAATAAAACGAGAATGCTACTTTAAAATATATGTAATTCAGAGTCTGTATTGAGATGCGGAAATTAGCTGTTTATAGTTTATTCTATGTGCTCGTTTCACATTTTTCACTCAGAAACATGTATTCTATGTTTGTCCAATCTTAAATACATCGGCTATTGCATGATGTGTTTTGCTATAAATATCTGCATTTTCGGTAGATTTATTTGTCTAATCATCACATCATACTTTTTCTTCTCACGTACTAACTTCATAGAAAGTACAACCCTGGCCTGCTAAAGTTACTCAACAATTTGTTATTGTCTTTAGATGAAGAATATTGAGTTTTACAAATAGTTAATATGTGTTTAAATAAGCAATGACATGCTATGCTTCAATCGCTACGGCTATGTAATGTGCTAATGTTGATTATTTGCTTATCAAGTATACTATTTCATGGCTATTGTAAATGCCATTTAGCATGATTTAAACAGCACACTCAGTACTTTATAAGAGCAAATTTCTATACAATTTGTTGTATAAATTAGTGTATTTCAATGTATTTGATTATCTTTATCCTTCAACGTTTTATATGCTGCCAATAGCGCATAATCATCATAACTAGCAAATACTAAATTCAATATGGCGATACCATCTAATACATTCTGGATAAACAAACAGTTGCATCTTTTACATTGTTCCTTTGTGATTCCATTCATTTCTGTGTCAAAGTGTCGAAGCGCAATGCTTAATCGATGTACAATGATCTTTAATGGCTTGAACATTCTAGTAGCCATTGAATTTAAATACTCGAAAACAACTACTGTTTCCTTACATAACACTAATATTTTTAAAAAATTTTCGATAAGATAATTGGCATAATGCTATTGCGTGATTAATAATGTTTAATATAATTACAGCACCATTAAAATAAACCATTCGGATTAAGCAATTGAACTGCTGTTATGCCATTTATTTGTCTATTTATAATAAAATTGCTATTTAATTATAGATTTAAAAGTAGTCCTTTTTATTATATTCATGTCTTTAGTAATACAAATATTTGACTATATGTTATAGTTTATATAAACAGATTAATGTTGTGGCCCAATCTTTAGCAATGCTTAAATTTATTTGATTTTTGGACATCTATGATTGCAAAAAATAATAGTCATACGAAGATGATAACGCCACAATAAACCACGTGTTGTCTATTTTGTACAATTTAATATATATATAGACAGAAATAAAAATGTTGCTTTAAACATTTGCATTTTTACATCCTGTATTGAAATAACGGAAATTAGCCACTTTTGGCTTATTCCATGTGCTCTTTCCGTGATTTCTTACTCAAAAACGTGTATACTGTACTTGTCTAGCCTCATAGTAAAGATGTCGACTATTGCACGATGTAATTCGTTATAAATATCTACATTTGCTAGCGGATTTATTTTATACCACTATTAATCTTTTTTTACGTACTAGTTCAATGAAAACTACAAACTTTTATTTGACGACTAAATCTTAGCATGGTCATGTTTATGATGAAATCCATCCTCGCCATTGCCGCTACTGCATTTATGCTAGCATCGGTTACTCAAGCCACGCCTGCCAATAACATATTAGGAGCGTTGAAGTCCGAGTCCATTGGTAAGCATTCACTCCGGTTTATTCGTGTTATTTACTAAAACTACTATTTATGTAGAATTTATGGGCTTTAAAAACAATGATCCAGAGAGTCCATTTACAATGCATAGTATCCAGTTTACCGAAACGCCGTACAAAAATAATGATGTACACTATATCAAAGGAAAGCAGCATGGAAATCTCATTACACTTGCGTGTGGGCTGGATTCAAATCCACGCAATCCCGCTTTTTATGTGTATAAAGCAAGTTTTATATAAAAGTAATATATAAAAACTCACAAGTATCATCATCGACAGGATATAATGGCAAATCCCGGATTATTTAAAAACGACAGGTTTTCGGTTGTTATGTCTAGAAGAAGTTTCATAATGCCTGGACAAAATACGTGTTATATTTTACCAGGCCAATGTGAGCAAACATATAAAGAATTTACTGAAAGTCCTCCCAGGTATGGAAAGCTAATAACATTGTTTTTATATAATATATACCATTCTAACATTCCAATTAATTTAAATTCAAAGTGATATGAAAATAGTGTTGAGTCTATGGCGGAAGATTGGATTAGGTACAGGCATTTGTTGTTTACGTAATATATGTATATTAGACTATTATTAGGTTTAAATGCTATAGAAAAAGCGGGATGGTATGCTCAGATGGATTTTAATGGTAAGTATGGTATTTATTATCGATGTTCATATTAATTGTATTGCTAGATATTTGCATCATCAAGACAAGCAATGGTGGATATATACCACGGTTTTTCAACTTTAATAATGCCATTTCAACAAAAAGAGAATTTAACAATGAAGAAATGAATATAGTGCGTTTCTCTGTAAATGAGGCTACTTTAGAAACATTTCTTCAGCTTGCTCCTACTGATGTAAAAATCGAAGTACTTTGCAAACTTAAAGATGCCGAATATAAAGAAAAAAGAGAAGTTTTATACAGTTCGCATTGGGTTTATTTTACACTTCACTACCTAGAGCCAGCCGATTGTTTGAAGAAAGCAGACAAGGCCATTATGTATTCATTGGAAAGAATGCAGTTGATTAATACTCTAAACTGGCCTTCTCGCCAACAGTCGATTAAATAAAGCCATGTCATGCCATGGTCTAATTATTACAGTTATACAATATATTCTATGAATCATTTATTTAGTCATTAACTACTAATGGATATGACTATTCATTTGTAAAGTGTCAGCTAGCATGATTTAAACAGAAAGCAACAAATATTGCATAAACGCAAGCTGTGGAACAATCCGTTATATGGATTTCGTATATTTGGATATGTCTGATAGATTTTTCTGTTTATTAGTACATAGTGTATTGTTTATATAAACCACTTATCCTTTGTATTAAACTACATAGAGCACTGTGCATATGCAATATATGACATATTAGTAACGACCTGACAATCACAATTTCCATTATATTTAACTATTTAAAAACTACTGTTGTTTTATATTAAAAATATGGTTGCTATAAATGCTGCTATTTACTTAATAATACTTTACTATAAACAATAAATAATAGTAATTTAATTTACCACGACAATCTATATATATATAATGAAAAATAATGCAAATAGATTGTTGAAATGTAGAACAAGAGAGTGGAGTGACGTTGAAATTTGATTCAAATTCAACGAATATCAATCAAATCAGATCCATTTGAAAAATAATATTTGCTTTTTCTTTCTTTATTGCCATCATGACGACAGGTCCAACATTCCAGGTTGGTCATGCACCGGAATTACTGGCGAATACGCCTTATCCACTACAGCATAGCTGCACGATAGCCGCTACCACTGGTGAACCGGCGTATATTTATGATATACACGATATGGGAGAACAGACACTGGCCGTCACTACTTCAGCCGACCATGATATACGTATTTACGACAAAAACCACCTTACACCGATGGCTCGACTGTGGGCCATCAAAATACCATTCGAGGGATGCAGCGTGTACAAGGTACTGACCATTTATTGCTATCTTGCGGCGAAGATGGTCTCGTAGCACTATGGGATTTTCGTCAAAACACTAAAATGCCTAGCCAAAGCTATCAAAGTAAGTAAATACACGTCTAGAAATTAATATTTAATTTAATGTTACGATCAATTACATAGGCAATATTTGTACTCCTATGTTAGCCCTTGATCAAGCAGATACCATTATTGCTGCTGGTACAGATCTAGTAGAATATGATGCCTATGTGCTTTTCTGGTAATTCTATTATATCAATAATACTGGTTTTAGTACATAACTAACTCGCCTTAAGGGATATGCGTTCCAATAGTCTAGTTAAACAATTTAGTGAAGCGCATAGTGATTCAGTTACTCAGGTAAGTAACAATTTATTTATTAACCCTATACATATCCATATATCTAATCTTGCTATAGGTGCACTTCCATCCAGATAACGCACAGTATTTATTGACTGCATCGATGGATGGCATGTTAAATATCTACGATTTACAAGAACAAGAAGAGGATGATGTGCTTATTGCCTCTGCCAACACTGAATCATCCATTCATCGTGCCGACTTTTTTGGTCCATCCTTTGAATATATCTACTGTCTAAGTCATATGGAAACACTTTCGCTATGGAAAGGTGAAGGAGTAAGTAATACGGCCATAGTATAGTGTATAACATTATATTAATGATTGATATAGATGGATCCACTCTGTCTATTTGGTGATATTCGCCGTGCATCCACGGATACAACTACAATTGACTATGCTATTAACTGCCAATACGATGCCAGTAGTCAGCGACTATTCATGCTATCTGGATCCAATGAGTAAGTTTACTATATACAGGATAAATCGATTATTAACACTATAATAGAGGTGCACTACATATCCACCATGTTAATTTGAATGAATTACAGCACTGTACTTCATTCATGAGCGGTGGTCATTCTGAGATTATTCGAGGCAGTTACTGGCAACCCAAGGTACAAATAACAAATAGGCTACTTAATTAGCTACTAATAAGTGAATATAGTCCAATTATCTAGTATCTGGAGGAGAAGATGGAAAGCTTTGTAGCTGGTCATCTAATAATACAGCTAATAATAGCAACATTGATACAACAACAGCCCATCGTACAGCCATGGTAAGTAGTAGATACATCATTCTAGTACAACACTATATTGATTATATAACAATTAGCGGTCTAATGGTCAACATAAACAACCACGTCAAAGATTTACACCATACCAACGTAGACAGTAACTATTACAATCCACATCAATATTATTATTACACTTGCTACCATTAGAACAATCATTTATTCCAAGTGTATTGTTATTGAATTAACACAATGAATCAATAAACGAATCTATCATCATTCTTGGTATCTATAAACACGTGATAACAGACCTGTTACGCGTTTGCTCTTCTCTTTTCTTAACACACACACACAACAGTTCATTTACTACTATTGTCACTACTACTTACTCTCTCTTCTCCAAATACTGGTCATTATTGTCCCATTCTTTTCCCTCTCGCTTGGGAGTGCGTGAGTGTATCTAATTACACTTAAATTAACTACACTGTCTTAGGGACATATACTGCTAACCAGTAAGTTGACAGTGATCTAGATGAGTTGAAGGTCAAATATGGGATATGTCAGTCAGATCATGACCCTGGCTATTATTTAAACGTGCATATGTCTGTCCCATCTAGCTAGCGTCTATAGATCATAGATTATGACCATGTATATTAATGTTATGCTAGACAAGCTTTATAAATATCTATAGCTATTTGCAGTATACTAACTATATAACCATATAACTATCTATATAACGATTACAACGAATACAAATTTGTTATTATTAAGTCGTGCCAGGTATTATTGATTTGCTGATGGCTTCTACTGCACCCAATGCTGCTGCCACTGGCACGCAATCTACTTCGCCTACAGCGGAAGCATACGAGATTGGCTGGATGTTTGTTCAACAGTACTATACATTCTTGAATAAGGAACCGTCGCGTCTCCATTGTTTTTATAACAAAAAGTCTAAAATGATTCATGGCCATGAAGGTGAACCGGTCAATACGTATAAGGGCCAGAAGGTAGGAAATGGCCAACATCTAGCGCTGCTGTATTGACACGCCAATATCAATGGATAGGAAATCCACGATAAAATTATTGAACTTGGTTTTGATGACTGTCACGTCTTAGTCTCCAATGTGGATAGTGTGGCTTCTCTCGATGGCGGTATTATTATTCAAGTACTTGGTGAGATGTGCAACAAAGAAGGTCCTTCGCAAAAGTTTGCCCAAACATTCTTTTTGGCTGAACAGCCCAACGGCTATTTTGTGCTTAATGATATCTTTCGATTCTTGAAAGATGATGTTGGTGCAGAATATGAGTTGTCGGATGAATCAGCGGTCACACTGAATGTAGCGGCACCAGTAGAAGAGACTGTTGCGGCTATTGAACCGGTGGAGGTTGTTGCATCACCCGCACCCGCACCAGTTGAGGTAGCAGTGGTCGAGGCACCTGTAGCAGAGCCAGTAGTGGCTGTACCAGCTAAAAAACCTGAATCAGCTCCACGTGCAGCAGCTGCTCCGGAACAAACAAAGCCTAATGGTGTCAAGTCAACGACACCGGCTGTCCAACCCGAGGCAGTAATAGATAGTGGTAAGGCAGCTGTTAATCGTGCATCATCTGCTCCAGCTGCTCCAGCCACTACGGCAAAGGTAGAGACACCCACTGCATCTACACCGCAGTCAACAGTCAAATCATGGGCCAATTTGGCAGCTGTTAACTCAACTCGATGGGGCACTCAAGCATCTGAAATACGCGGTACATCAGTAGTTATGCCTGCTAACAAAGGTACTGGCTCAACAGCGGCTGCTAGCACTGCTAGCTCTACCACTGCACCAACAACGACGACAACGGCAGCGACTACATCAGCCGGTAATGCTCAGCCAACATCAACGCCGCCACCACATGCTCATGGTGGTCCACGTAACCGATTCCCATCGCGTGGTAAGTTTATAAATGATTAATATATATATATATTATTGTTATTCTAATGGCATTGAATAGACGAAGCAGCAGTTGTTTACGTAAAAGGCATTTCAGAACGTATTAATACCGATACTTTAAAGACTTTTTTGACTGAAAGCATTGGACCCGTAAAAACCATTGATCACATTTCAGCCAAGGTGAGTAAAATAATAATTAACGAATTAATATTTATGTTAGTGTAAATGACTTATTATTTAGAATTGTGCCTTTGTTGAGTTTGCCAATGTTGAATTGGCCAAGACAGCTATTACACGCAATAGTTTTGAATTGCGCGGTACTTCCTTTACAATCGAAGAACGTCGTCGATTTACACCGACGGGTGGACGTGGACGCGGTGGATTCCGCGGCGGATTTGATCGTCGTGAAGGTGGCCACAGCGGCGGATTTGATCGTAATACATCAGGTGGCTTTGGCAGTGGCCGTGGTGGCGGCCGTGGTGGTCGAGGCGGCCGTGGTGGTCATGGCGGTCATGGTGGCCGTCCATTGGACAAGTAATATGTGTATGCGTTTGTATGTTGTTTAACAGTCGCGACCATGTTTGCTATATTCTCGATTGAAAAAATACCTTTTTTTGAAAATAAGAATGTCCTACAAACTCACTCTCACTACTTTCCTTTTCTTTACTACTTAACTACCATTGCATCACTGTCTTTTATTTGCCAGTAAAGAGCTAATCATCCACTACAATAATTAGTTATTGATTAAACTAAAGGTAGTTTTTTATTCTATTAAATTTAATGATTAATAGAATATGATCTGTTTACACGTTCTATTATTATAGTTGTTTTTTCACCCATTAGTTAGTAAATCAGTCATTTATATTCAAATACTGTTTTAAACACTTCTTTTCAATAACAATAGTCTTGTCTTTTATAATATGTTACCGGTAGCCACATTAACTACATCACCTTCTAGAGAGGAGGTTGACTTTCGACGACTACTAGCCAGAACAGAGGATCTATTGTCACGTAATGACACTAATGCCTTGTGTATTACACCAGAAACGGCCAAATTAGCCACAGTAAGTAGAAAGTTGTATATATATATATATATATATATATATATATGTATATTTAATATGACCGCTTATATGTTATAGAACCTGCGATCTTTAAAAACAACTTTAGATGAATGGAAGGAAAATAGGGATTCATGGTATGTTATTTAGTTTATTATATATAGTGTATTACTAAAGCAGTATAGTCAATATGATAAAGCAGTACTTAGTGACTATACACAATCGATTCAGCGTCTTTCGCGAGTGATTGACGATGCTAAACTTGTAAGCAAGCAATCTATTAAATTAATTAATAGCTAGATAATAACAATAATTATAATAACAAGGCATCACCTATTGATCATTCATTATCACAAAATCGCTCTTTAACATTTGTTCAACAACAGGATAAAGAGCGATTACAAGAAAGTATGCAGGAATTACGACTACGACGTCGAGCAGAAATGGTTATGAAAGAAGCACTTTTACAGGTAAATGGTTAATAATTAATATAATGATGGTATTAAGTTTAAAATGATAGCAACGCAATGATAATAAGACAAGTACCGATGAAATCGATACACGTAAGTCATTATTTAATATATTATAATTGATATTAATAAAAAGATAATTAGGTAAAAGTAACAGTGATTTACGTAAAGAATTGTACGTTACAATAGTTTACAATCATGGGATTAATAACCGTTGATTATAATAATGGATAATAGGTTTAGTAGTCGTTCTTCTACTATGAATACATCGAATGAGGATTTTGAAAGTGTTTTAAGAAGAGATAGAGCCATTCACAGTGAACTCACTGATGATATGGTTCGTTTAGCCAAAGTACTAAAAAGTAATGTATCATCATTTGGCGATATTCTACGTAAAGATCAGCAGGTAATTAGCGTTATTTATTACTTTACCGGCTATTAATACTACTTTTGATGTAGGTGGTATCTGATATGCAATCTACCATGACCACTAGTATAGATCGACTGGGACGAGAAGGACATCGTTTGGGTTCATTCCGCAAACAAGCCAGTAAAACAACTGTGTTTACTTGGACAGTTCTATTAGTTGTCTGTCTCGTATTTGTATTTACATTTATGTTTATTCGTCTCTTTCCCAAACAATATTGAATAATGCACATTAAGACGATTTATAAAGCAAAATTACGTAATTTGTGTAAATATCACACGTTAGTAATCAATTTATTTCTTCTTTGGAGCAGCGGTAACGTTGAATTTGAAGTAGATAATATCGCCATCATCGACAACATAGTCACGGCCCTTTTGCAAATACTTGCCACCAGCCTTTACGGCAGCCTCACTATAATAATAATAATGATGATGGGTGTATTATTTGTATTAATATTGAATTAATAGATAGTATTCATTTATAACTTACGTGCCGAGTTCCTTCAAATCATCATACTTCATTACTTCAGCCATAATAAAGCCACGTTCAAAGTCGGTGTGAATAACACCGGCCGCTTGTGGTGCCTTGGAGTTGCGACGAACCGTCCAAGCACGGACTTCATCGGCACCACCAGTGAAGAAGTAACACAATTGGAGTGACTGATAGCCAGACACAATAATCTTGGGCAAGATAGATGCTGTGCCTAATTCAGTTTCACGCGTTTTACGTTCTTCTGCTGGCAATTGAGAAAGCTATTGCACAATAACGATAATATTATTAGTTAGTGTGTAAAAGTTACAAGTATACTATAGTATTTACCTCGTATTCCATAGTACTGCAGAATGGAATAGCCAAGTCACCGGGATTGTTCTCATCAATCCATGCCTTAATCTTTGGTAGCCTGATAAAATATACGATTAATTATTAATATATTGGATTTATTGATAATTAATTAATTAATACAACTTACCACTTGTTCTTCTTGCGAATGTAATCCTTTTCGCTAAGATTGATCAAATAAATAACTGGCTTGGCCGTAATAAGATGGAGCGTATTAATGATTTCAACCTATTGAAGCAATATATAAATAATGGCTATTATGATATATTATATTAATTTACCTCTTTGTTGCTCCAGGTGCCCTTGCGGACATCCTTTTCCTCATCCTTTACATGAGCAAGCAGTTTGCGTACAACAACCTATATCTACTTGTTAATAGACTGCTATAACTATTACATCGCTATACACTTGCCAATTCCTCTTTCTTGGCTTTATCAGCCACACTGCAGTTGGCACCTAGACTGTAGGTGGCCTTTTCCAAGTTGGCCACTTGTTTCTCAAGAAACTCCAAGTCCTTCAAACGAAGTTCTTCGTGGATAATGGCCAAATCACGAATTGGATCAAGCTCACCCTCGACGTGAATAACATCTTCATCCGAAAAAGCGCCTATAAGAAGTGACAAGATAAACAATGTAATCAACATAGACAATGAATAAATCTAGCATGTAAACTAAACAAAAGGATACGAATGACGTGGAAAATGCCATCGACTGCTCGAATATGACTCAAGAAGGCATTACCAAGACCGGCACCACCGGCAGCACCTTTTACCAGACCAGCAATATCAATGACTGTCAAGTAGGCGGGTACCTTGGATGCTGGCTTGTAGTGCTCGCAAAGCCAGTCGAATCGTGGATCTGGCACTGCTACACGTGACTCTTCCGGATCTACATATTATAAAAGACATTAATATACTATATGCCATGTATATACACATCAATCAATAGAATGAATAAACTACTTACCAATGGTACAGAAAGGATAGTTTTCGGCAGCAGCAGCGCTATTGGTAATAGCATTAAAGAAGGTTGATTTACTATTTTAATGTTTATATTAATACATTATACAAGTTTTACTTAGTAGTAATAGTAGTATTTACCCAACATTAGGAAGACCTACGACACCGATCTTAAGATTGTTCGAGGGACGACCCAGCATCACCTTCTCTTCCTTGATAGCTTTCTTGGGAGGCATTTTCTTACGGACGGCTTTCGCGGCAGATACTCTCGAAACGTGAATCCAAGCACTCTGAACGGCCAACAATGGACGTACAGTGGTCAGCGGAGCTTTGTCAAAAGGGTAGTGGCTATATGCATGTGCCCATGCCGTAGTCGCTATAGCCATATCTCGTCGTGGGCGCCAGCTGCCCACAATAGCCAGCACACCACCAAGCGAGGAGCGTCTATACACGGCCTGCATCTCGATCCAACTCTAGCTAGACACTTACTAGATGTATATAGACACACACGATCCTACAAGTCGTCGGCGGACAATGTGTAAAGGAAAGAGAAAGAACAAAAAAACAAAAACCACACAAATTAATACGATAACATGAATACAACAACAACGCCTATTTGCATTCAACAACCAATAGTACGCATATATTGAACACGCGATCTAACTTTCATTTACTTGGACATACACACGCACATACAAATAGCTGCCACCGTAGCAATACTAATAGTTATAGTGCAGAGATGGATGAATTCGACCCTATCCCTCTATTGCAGCAATATGCTACAAACAAGGATAGTGTCCAGTTGGTGGATGCCGCGGGCACGGCTGTGCAAGGACTAGCTGACGCGCAGACCGTCGTGTTTGGCGAGCTGAAACTACCAAAGACCCAGAAAACAATATTGAAGAAGAGCGGTACCGAAGAGTATTATACAATCGAAACGCTATTGCTTATGGTAGATCATCGCGATGAAAACTATTTGGCCTACTTGAAATCTGGTGTTGGTGCCGAAATTCCTACGGTAACTGTGATGGACCGTAATAAACTGCTAGGCATGCTATCTACATCACAAGATACGTCAAGTAAGTAGTTTAGTAGATGTTAAGTGCACTATTTAAATTAATCAATTAATATATGCATACTATATTATATTAGGTGCAAAACGCCAACCATTAGACGTGGTTAGTGCAGCAGCAGGTCTACATGCCGAAAAACGAGCAAGAACCGAAGCAGACCAGGCTCAAATATTCAGTGAAACGGTAGATTATTAATACTTTTATTATTCCAATACTAAATATGTATATTAGGATATTGCTAATGCTAAAGCAGTTACAGATCATGAACAGATTGCTTTATCTAGAGACGCGCTTATTTGTAGTAATAGAGTAAGTAATAGTCTCTATTATTAACAAGCCATCTAATCATCAGCATCATTATAATAGTCATTTGATGAAATATATAAACACGTACGTGATCTATTAACACAACAATCAAATAAGAGTAAAACGACACCATCAACATCAAAAGATGCAACATCTAGTAAAAGTAAGTTATTAATTACAAGTATTAATTAATATTGATTATTATTGTATTAGGTAAATCAAGCAGTGGATCTTCTAGTCATTCACGACCCAAAGGTAATGAATAGATACTGGCACAGCTATTGTTGTTGGTTAACCTATAGCATATATATTGTTACTAGGTGCTCGTATTCCAATTATTATTGTACCAGCTGCCGCCACTTCAATGGTAAATCTTTACAATGTTAAGCAGTTTTTAGAAGATAAAAGGTAAATATAATAAAATAGTATTGTTTAGCATTAATAACACTATAATAAGTTTTATCGATTCTCGTAATGCTCGAGAACAAAGCACTGCTCGACCAACACTGATCAATATTGAACGACGCAGTGAAGGATCCGATACCACATCAGTATATCAAGTAATTGATTCAGTAGATAAACTTCGACCAGATGATTGGTAATTATCGTATAGACTATATCAAATAGTATATACTAACAATAGCAATATAATGTAATATACTATATTGTAATAGGAAACGAGTGGTGGCCGTATTTACCACTGGTGCAGAATGGCAATTCAAGAATTGGGTATGGCAAACACCTTTGGACATTTTTAATAATGGTAAATGACTATTAACTAAATAATACGTTATATTAATACACTATAATATAGTTAAAGGATACTACTTGAAATATGCCGATGAACCAACAAAGGATACAGTACAACGCTGGAATGTTACAATATTAGAGGTAACTATACAACAGATACTAGACAACTATCTTCATCTATTTATTAATAACTATTACTAGGTACACAAATATAAACGACACACGGATCAAGTGGTAGTTGGCGAGTTCTGGGATGCACTCGATGCGTTTATTGCTTCTAAACGTCCTTATTTGCTGTAGAAACACTCTATTTTCATAGCGATGACTATTATATAACAATAATAATATATTGATGTTTAATTTTATTCCTATAATGTCAACCCTCTTCTCTTCTCTTCTCTTACAATCCACTGCCACTTTCATCTCCGCTTCTATCTGAAGTGGGATCTCGTTTCATTGACATACCCGCAACTAATCGACGGAATTTATTGTATCTCGATGAAGGACTTGTACTCATGGCGGTAATAGACGTATTAGGCGATGTAGTGATCTGTATAGGTGATGTGGCTGATAGAACACTATCTCTAAGCGGTGAACTAGATAATGGATGACTAGTGGATGTGGGGGGTGTAGCAATAGTGGGCGGTGACTCTTGTGGACTATATTGTTTACGATAGTATTCCAATAATGGTTGTTGTTCTACTCGACTTAGACCCTATAAATAGTCAATAGTATGGAACACATTATGGTTATCGTTAGTATGGCAATATCTATAGAATAGCTGCAAGTTACCTTTAGTTCAAGTACTCGTTGGAAACCAATCATTGTAGGTGTCGGTGCTTGTTGAACATAGCTTTCTACCAGTGCGGTATTTGCCTCGAGATCAATTAGTTTAAAGCTTGCCTCAATCTTATTGATGCCTTCTTGTACTATTCTAGTATATCTAATAGACAATAGAATAGTTAATATAATATTAATAAACGGTTACATTTGCATTGTATTACGTCATTGATGGTCCTTTAGATTGGCTTGATGCATCACCACCAAGAGATGGCAGATCAAGTAACATAGTGCGTAGAAATGCCAGATCTGATATTAACTAGAATAGACTATTGTTAATGATAATGCAATAGTATTTAATAATAATACTTACTTGTTTGGCACCCATAGATGATAATCGTTTAATTCTACCAATCCACAAGTCTAACAATTGAATAAATGTTCTATTGTAGTATAGAGTTATAGTTGTTAACTAACTAATTAAATAATTAATTGTATACTAATAGTTACTTACTCGGCAAATTGATCGCAAAATGATCTATAAAATCGATAATTCATTAAATGTTTACGTAGTATTTTGGCCTGTCCTTTAATGATATGTAATAATTCGGTGGCATATTCAGAGTGGTCATCTTCCCGCAGTGACATTGTACCCCATGGCAGTAATAACATACGTTGGAATGATGGCTCACAAGCAATCTCTACCTCTCGTACTATAGATTTAACAGCTGTAATGATGATACTAATAGATCATTATAGTTTAATAGCAAATCATTGTAATAGTTAGTAACTTACTTTAACAATGGTTCTCGTTGTTCTGACAAATGGATTTCATCACAGTATTGAGTATCTACTTTATCTCGGAACTTTTCTTCCAACTATTAAGCGTTATAGTTAATACTAATACAATTAATTACTATTCACCTACCTGTTCTGCTGTAGTCTGACAATAATCAGCCGTATTAATAACTACATAAGAAGCAATAATTCGGGCATCACGTCCACCACTACCACTTCCTGATAAACGCCGATCGTTTCTATCATCGTTTCTATCGTTTAGACTATTATTCTAGCTACCATTCAACTTACTGTGGTAATTTCCTCTTTAATACTGTATTGGCATAAATAGCAAGCCATTTAGCGGCCAATTTTGACAGATCAACTAATGGACGACCAGTAGATAATTTTGCACATTGACCAAATGCCTCTTTAAAGAAGTAGACAAGGTCGCTACTTGAGGCAAGTGCCAATGTATCAGATCCTTCTTCAACGGCAATTGATTCTGATAGATAGCCTTGCATAAGATCAGACAATGATCTATTAATATATTTATTAATTAATAGATGAGTACTCGTTAATACTGGATACTAACCGATCAATTGATTCAATATAATAGCCAAGGAATGGTTCAAATGCCTTTGAAATACTGCCTGTGAATTCAATTACAGATGAATCATTAGGTGCTTCACTGGTCTCTCCTACTAATTCCTCTCGTAATTTATCCTATAATCAATAGCCTTTAATTAAATAATTGCCTAATTCAGCGATATAACTTACCTGATTCATAAACTTTCTATTTAATTGTTGTTCAAATTCAAGAGTTAATTGTAATGCTTTTAACATTGCTGCTACATCATTTGCCGCCTCTCTTTCAAGTACTGCTTGCATGTCTTGTCTATTGTATATTATATCATATTAAATGTTGGACTATTTAATTAATAACGTTATTTACTAACCGAGTTACTTTAGCAAATTCATAAGCTACACCACGTGCCACATGCCATGATTCAGGGAATAAGTCGCCATGTTCTTCTTCAATCGTCTTCAGTAATCTTTTTAACCAAGTATATCGGCGTGGAACACCTTCTAATGAAGCAACCTTTTACCCTTCAATTAATACCAATTCTACCATAAATAACAAATACAACTTACTTCTTCATTACCACAGAAAATATTACGATATTCTTGCAACTGAATCTTGGTATACCATTGAATTAGACGATCACTATTACCGTCAATTAATTAATTAATAGTTGATGCAGTATTATATCAATATTTACCGAAAGACTTTATCCAATGATTGAGCAATTAAACAAATATCTTGTACATTTGATTTAGTCTGTACTAAAACACCTTGGGCATGGAAACTAATATATAATATATAAAATATAAATATTGCTTATTAGTATAGATTCTTCATATACATATACACACATATATATATATATATGTATATCTATCTATCTATGTACCATGCAGTAAATTCACGAAATAGTTGATCGGACAACTTTCTCTGGAATTGTTCGTGTTCTTGTCGAATACTTTCTAATTGCTCCACATTAGCGAATCTATCAAATTGTGCAAGTAATTGTGATGTAGCCTATAAATAATAATGATAATTATTATAATTACAATTATTATTAATTGATTGATTTACCTCTAAGAGCTGTGCTGTCTCAGAATGCTGTTTCTCTTGTACTGATATCTCCAATTGACTTGTAGCAGTTACTATTAATGATTATATTAGAATAATTATTTACAAATAGTAATGTTTAATTCTACCTAGCATTTGGAGTCTTTTTAGTACAGTCATGGTTTCGGTTAGATTCTTCTTGGCTGTATCTAGTTGCTTTACATCTTTGGTCATTTCTAATGCCGTTGTCTCTGATTGTTCGGCACTATTATAAATTGACTCTACTTGCGCCGTCAATTCCTATTGTACGTTATTAATAATGTTAGTTTTTTATAATATCAAATCTACCTTGATATGTTGATAGACTAGATCCAGGGCTGTATCACTTGTTGTATTGCTGGTACTTTGAAAACACCGCAATGAATCACGCCAATCCCGGTCAACCTCGTCGAATTGCGTCTTTGTCTGTTCATATACCTCACTTGCTGTATTGATAGAGTCCGCTAGTTTTTTTATTTATTATTTACAGTGTACATGAATATAACGCGCGCATTTACCATTGGGAAAGAGAAGGTTGAGTTGTTCATAAAGGTCAAAGTCTAACGTACTGAAAACGTCACTCTTTACCAAGAGATGCGCCATTTTCTCTTCTAAATGAGTGTCATATTTGGGTGACGCTACTTCACCTGCAACAACAGCATTGATATCGGACATATTACAAGTCTGTGACAATAGTTAACAAGTGAAACGATATGTAGTGATGTAATAACAGAAAGTTGGTAAATAAAGATTTAACGATTTATTACTACATTAACATCAAAAAATAATGGCTCAGAACGCAGGCATTTCATAAACAACAAAAATATGAATACGTAAAAGATAACTCGCGCCATCATAATACGTATTTATATAACAGATCGTACTAGCTAGAGCTAGTCGTTGGCTGTCTTCATCTTCGCCTTCGGTATCATCACCGCCTTATAGATTATGAATATCTATTACAGTATAACAAGTGATTACAAACAACGCGCGTTTCCGATTGAAAACTGCATATAGACCATCATATAGAAAGTGACCCTAAGGTCTACAATTCACGTCTGGCTATCAATATACTGCTGTCGTCACTAATGCAATCGTTGTTAAACCTACAAGATCAACTGTAAATGACGTTTGTCGCGTGCTATTAATAAAGCTGCGCCACTGCTGTACATGTATATCCCTACAACACTGACATAGCTTACTATCACCTCATCAAGTATCCGATTTCTGTTCGGCGTCAGCATATCAATAAATATTAATCTATTTGATTGATCTGGCCGCAAAATACGGCTTCCTCAATGTGCACTGGATTCATCGTCATTTATCTTAAGATAAGACGAAGTAAGTATGCAAAGTGCTGTAGAAATAAACACGATTGCAGTGGTGTCTATATGCCTACATAATAACAACAAAACGAGAAAAGCCATGAGTGACCAAATGGAATAGTAATAATAACGTCAGTCTATATTTGATCACCTATTCCTTTTCCCTAGCAATTTAAGCACCATCCTACTTTACCTTTTGCCAACTACTTGTCACCACCACTACTCCACCCACTACTCTTTCTCTACTTTGTTGTTCGGTTGGTGCTTAGTTCATCTCGTTAGTACATTCTTAACACAGAGTTGTTAGCAAGTTACTTGGGCCACAGCGCTTTCACTATGGTAATCATTTGGTTGATAGCGATGCTGTTTGTAACTAGCACGGCTAACACTGGGCACACGTTAGAGCTTCTTCCGGTTTGGTACTGCCGCAGAGATAGATATATTGCTTGATGGAGAAGATAAGCGCAAACATGTCGATGTTAAGGTTGACAAGGACGAGCGAGAGAGTATGCCGTTGTATCTAGACGGCGAGACGGTATCAGGCCAAGTAAGTCGATAGTAATAGGATGTCCATTAAAATAAATATCCTCTAACATCTTTAAAGATAGCGGTCAAATTACGAGATGGAAGGCGAATTGAACATAATGGCATTAAAGTTGAATTTGTTGGTTTATTGGCAAGTCACTAACTGTTATTAGTAGTGCAATGATAGTAATTGATATTAACTACTTAACTATTAGAAATGTTTTATGATCGTGGCAATCGATATGAATTTGTGTCATTATCACAGGAATTGGCCACACCCGGAGAATTAAAACAGACAACAAAATACGATTTTGAATTCAAAAATGTTGAAAAACAATACGAAAGTTATCATGGCATTAATGTTAAATTACGGTAATCTATCAAATATCAATAGTGATTTAGTTAGATAATTTAATACTGGTTTTTAGTACTTTATTCGTGTTAGCATTGGCCGCCGACTAGGTGATGATATCAAAGAGCGGGATATTTGGGTTTATTCGTATCGAATGCCTGCTGAAGGCACAAGCTCCATTAAAATGGAAGTAGGCATTGAAGATTGTTTGCATATCGAATTTGAGTATAACAAGTCAAAGTAAGTAGTGGATAATGGATATAGCGCTATCACTATAATAATGACCACATCGTCTATTAGATACCACTTAAAGGATGTTATTGTGGGGAAGATTTATTTCCTTTTAGTAAGAATTAAAATTAAACATATGGAATTGGCTATTATACGTCGAGAAACAGCCGGTGCAGGTAAATAGCTGTAGAAACTAGATGATGTATTTTAACAATTATTATTATTTAATGTTATTTATTACACAGCTCCAAATCAATACAATGAGAGTGAAACAATTACTAAATTCGAAATTATGGATGGCGCACCTGTAAAAGGTACAAGATCTATATAATACATATATTACTTAATATTAATTAGCTGTTTAACTACTGTTTATAAATATAGGTGAAACAATTCCTATTCGTTTGTTCTTGGGAGGATTTGAATTGACGCCAACCTTCCGTGAAGTCAATAAACGCTTCTCGGCTCGTTATTTCCTAAACTTAGTCTTGGTAGATGAAGAAAACCGACGCTATTTTAAACAACAAGAAATTACCATTTATCGACGTCGAGGTAAATAGTTTATTAGATAGCTACTGAATATATATATATATCAATATTAACATTGCTATACATTAATGATTAGTGGACGATGGATTTCCACCGGCGGAAGGTCAAGAATAGTTGTGGCTACCTGACTGATATATGCTGATTGGCGATTGCCACCATGTTTAAACAAATGATAAAGTGCCAATTGTTTATATATTTGTGTGTGTGTGTACGCCTATTATTAGTGAATAATGGCTACAATCATGTTATCGGCCAATGGCTGTCCTACTGCTGCTACATACTGTAGAACTGATTCTTTAGCATGTCGATCGCGTATATTCTATATATGCACATATATATTAATTGTTTGTTAGCATACATCTACTTGTCATTTTTGTCACTACTTACTGATGCATTGACCATGTGTCGCTTATATATAGCGAGGACACCGTCAATATCGTTTATGGTTAATTGTTTCCAATCAGTGATACCTGGACCGGGTTGGTCTGTATCGGTGCTAGCGGTCATTGCATCAATGGCCAGTGACCCGGTAGAAGAAAGTGAAACGTATTTATAAGTGTCAAAATGCGGTAAATAATTTGCTAATGGATTCCAGATATATGTTTCCTATTAATAGACAAATGATAAATAACATAAATATCAATTACAAATTGCTATAACTTACTGGATCCAGTAATTCAGATGGTTTGTACTGTCCTTTATACCGCATTTTAACACAAGTATGAATATATAGTCCTATACCAATGGTTAATATAGTTAAATGCACTACTATTTTTGGCAGTAATATACTTTTTATAGCTTACCCATACAATAGTATTTAATAGATGAGTCATAGCGGGATAATGACTTGGTGAGTATAATCTCACGTAGCGCACTGTATTTACCAAGGCCCAACTCGGCAAACTCAGGATCATACATGAAATAGACTGATGATACACATTCGGGTAAAATATCAATTACAGCTACCGCAATTAATTGGTCTTCTAAATAGTATTTTTGATGAAAAGATCCCAGTCCTGGTACAGGCCAGTCATCTCTTTCCTCAGGCTGATACATATCATTAGTTTTATTCTAT
Source organism: Syncephalis fuscata (assembly GCA_025786725.1). NCBI lineage: Eukaryota > Fungi > Zoopagomycota > Zoopagomycetes > Zoopagales > Piptocephalidaceae > Syncephalis > Syncephalis fuscata. Next base: position 99,621 of record JAHLTZ010000046.1, on the reverse strand, counting down.
TACTAGTATTTATACTTACAATTAGTGGTGAATCAACTAGAAACCGTTTAAACGAGTCCACGCTAATCTCTTCTGGTTTATCCTTGTGAATATTGGTTTGGTATTTATAATAAATATCGAATGTGTCCTGGTCTAGAGATGACCGTTTTGTAACAATCTATATAGAGCAGATTAATAAAGTAAATGTAACTATCGCCATTTTACCTTAAATTGGCGATCAGTGTCTTGTTCAGCCATATGGATAAGTTGTTCAAGTGTTTTGGTATCTTGACTTTTATAATAAATTATAATTATTCAAATTATTGATTACTAGTTACTTACGTTTTTGTATTGTTGCCGTGGTAAATACGACCATTATGTAAGTATTTATTCACTTTTTTAATTATTTTCTTATGGCTTTTTTCCAATTGAAAATGCCCGACATCCAATCTATTCGATGATATTAGTATTTGTATTTAATCTAGCTAGAAATTCTTACCGAATAGCGTAGGCCGCACAACAGCTATCTCGTTGATTTGGCTTGTATAAATATGCTCCAGATCTATTTCAAGTTAAATTCAGTATATTGGTTTGTTGCATTCAGTCGAATCTACCTTCGCCAGCCACGATTAATAAACATTTGGTAGTCCTAAATAGTATTTGTATGAGTAATAAGCTTTGTTTGCTTGATATACCAACTTTACAAGTGAGCTGGTGAGCCCAGACACCATACGAAGCCGAATTGTCTTCAGTCTTGCAGTATCCACAGTTAGAAATATTATCGCCAGTCGGCGTGACCATTGATTCTTCTATGGACATTGCAACGTTTCGGCAGTGAAATACTGTAAGACGATAGACAGAAAGGATGTGTACAAGTTGAATAACGAGTTAAAGTGGCAGTGACAGCAATGGCAATGAAACGATCACTGGTTACATCAATAATTAATTAATTAACTATGGCTGGCCATTAATGTTCAATACTTTTTGATCCATGATTAGTGAAAATACCAACGTAGCATACGTGGCCATGTATTTTGAAAAATCAATTGGAGTATTTCGTAACGAGCTAGTTCAAAGTCCTTAAGCGTTAATCGATTTTGTCGATAAGCATTTGTCAGGTCCCTGCGACATTCAAATGTAATATTGATTTCATTGCGTGATGACGGACTGATAAAGTCCTCATAAATTAAATTAATTTCTCTATCTAATATATCTTTTGTTTTTGCACTCATTGGTGGCCTTGTTGCTTCGTGTTCTTCTAATATTTCGTCAATTGAGCTAATCGAGCCACTGTGAGTATTGGCAGCAGATAATGAAGGTCTAACCGGATGGCTCGTGTTGTCACGAGGTGATAAGCTATTTTGAATAGATACTTTTGATAATTTAGTAGATGGCTGGCAATTAGCAATAAACATACCTTGCTGTAAGGGTCTACCGTGATTTCTATATATTGGATGATGCATAAGTGTACTGTAATAAGGTCTGTAACTTTCGTCACGGTTATGAATCAACGTTTGATCCAGAAAGCGCAATCTTCGCAAAAACGACAAATTTTCATTTGTAAAATCACGAATGGAATACTGATGCAGCTGAACATTTATTAGATTCAATTAAATAAAGTATGAGTACAATAGTTGACTTACTGCTAGTTGTATTTCCCTATAATCTATTGTCTCCATAAACACTTCAAAGTCACTAATGTCGCCTGAGGTTCTATTCGACACTATATTTTCTACCGTTTTTTTAGCTTGATGTTGTTGTTTACGTAAAATACGCCGTTCATAATATAAATATCCCATTGGCCAGGTAAAGGACATTATATGACTAAAGAATAGCAATATTTCAATTAATAGTTCAAAAGGGAATTTGGTACGAGCTATAACCCAGGCAGGACTATCGATATAGCGAATTAGAAAAAATGGAGCCATGCAAATAACTCCTATTAAATATTGAAAAATAATTTCGTTGCGAATACCATAGGCATCTGTTACATTCCACACAATAATTCCAATAGCGGGAAAAATTATGCCATAAAAGGCGCCAATTCCAATGTTAGGCAGCTTAAATGACCAACTACCAGAGCATATGGGCAGCTGTGGATATGTTTTGATCGAATAAACAGGATCCAGTAAAATGACCATAACAACATACATGGCAGTGAAAAATGTAATAACAAAAACTACATATACATGATATCGCGGTTCCAAGATTTGGATTTTGCTATGTATTTTACAAAACGCTGAAATGGTGTAATTTTATCTTGCCACACCAATTTCGATGGTCTTATGTCTCCATTTTGTGACTTATGGCGTCCAAGTAAAACGTCCCACCAAGGCCTACGTGGTCTAGGCTCTATTGTATTGGATAAAGGCAAAATCTCAATGGCCGTACTTGGAACTGGTAACTCAGTATCATCACGAAACATTCTGGGTAATGCCAAAGGTGAATTATCTGTTTGTTTTGTGCAAATATTGCCAGCCTTTACAGTGCAGTTTCCAACTCCAGACCATGTTGCCCGTCTAGCATGTCGTCTTGCACGTGTGGCTAATTGCTCGTCTGCTGATGTAGGTAGCGGTAATAGTTCTGGATTATATTCTCTCAATGCATCTAGTGAGCTGCGTCGAATTTCAGTTCTTCTTATTTGTTCTTTTTCAAATAAGTGTCGATTGATTTCATAAAGCCACATTAGTCGCCAAAATTTAAGACCCTGGCTTGTTGCCCAAAGAGCCAGCCCAACAGAGATATTGAAAAAAAGACGGCGCAAGAATAAGCATTACGATTCTGTATTGCAACAAATGTATTAGTTGTAAGCATAACGGTGCCTAGCACATGGATAACAGCCAGAAATCTACCGCGATAACGTATTGCTTGTTCTTTTCGGGATAAAATTAAAAAAATGAGCAAATCTATAATAAATATTGCATTGATCACTCCACATAGAGTATAAAAAAGTGGTGCATTGTCAAAGAACGTCCCAAAACTCGCTTGGGGAATTAATCCCACAGTTGTACTCATAAAAACTGATTAATTAATTAAATGACAAGAAGAAAGGTATTAAACATTACGTTGTTATTGCATCCAAGTAATATTGTTTATTTTGAATAACACATAAACATTTGTTGACAACAGTTCACCCTGAAGTGCGTAAATATGCTGCCCCAGACCGAATTACTATTTAAAAAGTTTAAGAATCAATTATATGCCCTTTCATAGTTGAGTCGTCAGACCTTGCAAAACGTTAACTATATTGCACTAAAATATGCTGTTATGGCTGCTACCTCTTTCATTAATCGGAGTTATACTAGTAAACATTGACTGAAATATTGTTTAATTATGGTGTATTTGTCGTCCTAATAATTAAACTAGTAGCTATCATTTATTTCAACAGGCATTGCGTATGTTACCGGCCATATATATAGTCCATTTATTATTATCTTTTTTAATGCTTTACTATTTAAAATAGTTTGTTATACGCATATTATAAAACAACAATCCACACTTTTAATTAACTAATTGGTCCATTTTTTAGCTCAATCGCTAAAACTGCTTTATTTAGAATCTAATATACTAATTTAATAGTAGTCCCGTAATTAAATAAAATAATACCACTTAAACCAGCTTTACATAAATACATTAAAATTTTCCAGCAGTTTTACTCTTATAATGGCCTTTTTTAACAATATTAACCGCATCAACAAGTATTTATGAAGGGTTTATAATTACACTACTTTAATAAATCTACTTTTTTATAATATCCACTAGTTATTCAAATATTATATTGCTATTTTTTTAAGTAAATAAATTAAATAATAAAACATATTTATTTACGAAACCACTGCTTATTTAATAAGACAGGTTGCAGTTGCCACTTGCTGAGTTCATTTGCTTAACGTATTTCTTATTTTTTCAGATGTCATTTTCCCGGCTGCCGCACCCGCAGCTATACCGCCGGGACCTATAAATGTACTCGTGCCAGCTGTAACAGCAGCACCCACGGCAGTACCAGCGGCAGTGCCGATTATACCGGCGTTGTTGCGAATAGCATCACGAGTTGTATTTAAAGCACCTTTGGCAAAGTTTGTTAGTGTTGCAGTAGAATTTGTTTGTGGAGCGTCAATAGCAGTATTGTCAGAAGGAATTGAAGCAAATTTTGCTTGGTTGGGAGAGTCGGTTGGCTGCTGAGCCACAGGTGCAGAAGGTTCTTGTGGCTTATTATCAGGAATCGTTGAGGCAGAGTTTGGTTGGCTGGAAATGTCAATTGGTGGTTGAACAGCAGGCGTTGGAAGTTCCTGTAGGCCATTATTGCTAGTTATGGCGCCCCATTGACTAAAGCCAAAGTTGGGTGCATCGTTGAGCTTTGTAAATAAATATCTATCACCGTTAGGAAGATTTAAAATTCCATAATCGGGAATAGTTATAGTTGTTGGTGCTGCATCCGTAGTCGAGATGTAGCCAGTAAGATTGGTCATCTGGACTAAGATAACTATGACAGCAATGAAGAAAGAAGAATGCATTTTGGCAATGTAATTAAGTGTAAGATTCAATTATTAAACGTAATAGTATTAACTAAGAGTTGATTTAGCAGGTGTATAGAGCAACGAGACTGGTGTTTGGAAAGTAGTGCACTGAAATGATGAAATAAGGATTGTAAAGTAGCTTGCTATTCTAAGACTCTTGTTCTTAAACCGTCTTTATTTAAATCCATGGTTTGTGATCGCATGATATTTTGTCATATAATGCGTCTTATTTTACACGCATGCTGTAAAAGGTCAATGGGCAGGGTCTTTGTTCATGAATAACACATTGTACTAAACCGGAATTCATTGCATACTACATATCACATGACTCATGGCTTGTGCGCTATTTTTAGTCGATAAACTCTTTGTACAAGTCCAGCTATTTAAAAACAATAATCAAAACGTTTTGAAACGCTATTCAGATTATATTATATGAACAGCATTATGTTGTTACTTGTTAAAAATTCCAAAGCATTTCAATGAATACATTTTATTACTTATGATACCAACATGTTCATTGTGCGACCATATGCCAATACCACATGCCTCATATTCGCATATTTTGGTGTAACACATTTAACACATTACAAAGTCTTGAGGTCCAAAATGAAGGGGCACATAACCGGCCCTTGAAACCTTTTGAATAGCGATTCGGCCTGGAAAAACAAATTTACACACTTCAGGGTGAATTATCGTCAACAAATGTTCATGTATTATCCAAAATAAACAATATTGCTTGGATCCAATAACAACTTAATATTTAATATCTTTCTTCTTGTCATATATTTATCTAAAATCAGTGTTTATGAGCGCAACTGTGAATCATGTGGTCCATACGCCTCGTGGGACGATCTTTGACAATGCACCACTTTTTTATACTCTATGTGGAGTGATCAATGGACTATTTATTATAGATTTGCTTGTTTTTTTAATTTTATCCCAAAAAGAACAAGCAATACGTTATCGTGGTAGATTTCTGGCTGTTACTCATGTGCTAGGTAGCGCCATTATTACAACTAATACGTTTGTTGCACTGCAGAACCGTCCTGTTTATCCTTGCACTGTCTTTTTTTCAATGGTAGCACTTGGATTGGCCCTTTGGACAACAAGTTTGAGCCTTAAATTTTGGCGACTAATGTGGCTTTATGAAATCAATCGACACTTATTTGAAAAAGAACAAATAAGAAGAACTGAAATTCGACGCAGCTCACTAGATGCATTGAGAGAATATAATCCAGAACTGTTACCGCTACCTACATCAGCAGATGAGCAATTAGCCACACGTGCAAGACGACATGCTAGACGGGCAACATGGTTTGGAGTTGGAAACTGCACTGTAAAGGCTGGCAATATTTGCACAAAACAAACAGATAATTCACCTTTGGCATTACCCAGAATGTTTCGTGATGATACTGAGTTACCAGTTCCAAGTACGGCCATTGAGATTTTGCCTTTATCCAATACAATAGGGCCTAGACCACGTAGGCCTTGGTGGGACGTTTTACTTGGACGCCATAAGTCACAAAATGGAAACATAAGACCATCGAAATTGGCGTGGCAAGATAAAATTACACCATTTCAGCGTTTTGTAAAATACATAGCAGGGATACAAGTTTTACAGCCACAATATCATGTATATGTAGTTTTTGTTATTACATTTTTCACTGCCATGTATGTTGTTATGGTCATTTTACTGGAACCTTTGTTTTCAATTAAGATGCATCCAGCATTATTCTTCTGCGGTAGTAAATGGCCATTTGATTTTCTTAACATTGTGATTGGCGCTTTTTTCGGCATCATTTTTCCCGCTATTGGAATTATTGTGTGGAATGTAACAGATGCCTATGGTATTCGCAACGAATTTATTTTTCAATATTTAGCAGGAATACTTTGCATGACTCCATTTTTTTTGATTCGCTACATCGATAGTCCTGCCTGGATTAAAGCTCGTAGAGCATTTCCTGTAGAAATATTGCTTGAAATATTGCTATTCTTTAGTCATATAATGTCCTTTACCTGGCCAATGGGATATTTGTATTATGAACGGCGTATTTTACGTAAACAACAACATCAAGCTAAAAAAACGGTAAAAAATATAGTATCAAATAGAACCTCAGGCGACATTAGTGACTTTGAAGTGTTTATGGAGACAATAGATTATAGGGAAATACAACTAGCAGTAAGTCAATTATTGTACTCATACTTTATTTAATTGAATCTAATAATTGTACAGTTGTACCAATATTCCATGCGTGAATTCACAATTGAAAATATGGTATTTTTGCGAAGATTACGTTTTTTAGACCAAATTTTGGTTCATAATCGTGCCGAAAATTATATACCATACTATGGTGAACTTATGCATCATCCAATATATAGAAATCACGGTAGACCCTTACAGCAAGGTATGTTTATTGCTAATTGCCAGCCATTTACTAAATTATCAAAAGTATCTATTCAAAATAGCTTATCACCTCGTGACAACACGAGCCATCCGGTTAGACCTTCATTATCTGCTGCCAATACTCACAGTGGCTCGATTAGCTCAATTGACGAAATATTAGAAGAACACGAAGCAACAAGGCCACCAATGAGTGCAAAAACAAAAGATATATTAGATAGAGAAATTAATTTAATTTATGAGGACTTTATCAGTCCATCATCACGCAATGAAATCAATATTACATTTGAATGTCGCAGGGACCTGACAAATGCTTATCGACAAAATCGATTAACGCTTAAGGACTTTGAACTAGCTCGTTACGAAATACTCCAATTGATTTTTCAAAATACATGGCCACGTATGCTACGTTGGTATTTTCACTAATCATGGATCAAAAAGTATTGAACATTAATGGCCAGCCATAGTTAATTAATTAATTATTGATGTAACCAGTGATCGTCTTCATTGCCATTGCTGTCACTGCCACTTTAACTCGTTATTCAACTTGTACACATCCTTTCTGTCTATCGTCTTACAGTATTTCACTGCCGAAACGTTGCAATGTCCATAGAAGAATCAATGGTCACGCCGACTGGCGATAATATTTCTAACTGTGGATACTGCAAGACTGAAGACAATTCGGCTTCGTATGGTGTCTGGGCTCACCAGCTCACTTGTAAAGTTGGTATATCAAGCAAACAAAGCTTATTACTCATACAAATACTATTTAGGACTACCAAATGTTTATTAATCGTGGCTGGCGAAGGTAGATTCGACTGAATGCAACAAACCAATATACTGAATTTAACTTGAAATAGATCTGGAGCATATTTATACAAGCCAAATCAACGAGATAGCTGTTGTGCGGCCTACGCTATTCGGTAAGAATTTCTAGCTAGATTAAATATAAATGCTAACGCTATTGGTGTAGTATACCACATTAATTTATTCAGTGTTGCCACTGTACTATATATAACTATTTTACAACCAAAATAAGAGTAGCTATTTTTGCAAATACTCGCACGTTGTATTATAATGCTTTATTTTATAGTTATACAAAATAAATACTTTTTAGTAGCTGTCTAATTTGGAATGCTATATATATTACAAATTAATGAACAAATTGGTCGACATTTGTTAATGATAAAGCTAGAACAAGAATAAAAGCAGCTTTGGATAGAGAAAGGCTAGGCAATTATAGAATGGCGTATAAAATGATAAATGTACGGCGAGAAAGCATATAAAACGATGTTGACGTGATAGTGTGTATAAAGTAATGAGTGGACTGCGTAAAGTGTGTTGGTGTATATAATAAATAAAATACATTTAGTATATTATAAATGATATATAATAGTGTAGGGCATATTGGAAGTGATATAAATGAATAAAATATATATGTATACTGAATATATGCATACTGTATAATAAATCTATAATAATGAGTATTTTGGACCCTGATGTGAATTACTCCTAGTTTCATGTTCAATAAATCCGAATGTTATTAAAATAGTCATTTGATCACTAAACAAACAATAAATGTAATAATTTAATCATTAATAAATCATCATTCGCCCCATGTTTAATAGAACAATTATTTAGTTCAACTGCGCACATATTATGAAATCCAGTCATTTGACTCCAAATGATAATAGTTGCCAATAAATTGTTTAATACAAATGTAACAATTGAACAGGGTGAATATATATTAAATGATGCTTTTATTTGTATTTTTAAAATGGAATCACTATTTGATGTCATAATTGCAATCAACTATATCAATTGACTGTAATTTATGACATCAAATAGTGATTCCATCTAAAATATGATTTGTCGTTTATAGGCTATATTAGGATTAGCCAATTCTTGTGGATGGCCATCAGCTCCGGTCTTCTTTCTAGGCTGGCTTCGACATTGCCACCTAGATAAATAAGGCTGGGACGCATTCTCCCAGTATACGGCCATACAACAATGGCATGTCGACCGCAAATGTCTCGTTCCTTTGAAGGTGTAGAAACCAATGAGCTTGTAGAAGCCCCACCAAAGGCAGAATAAACTTTAAGCCCTTTTTAGTGTTTAGCTTTTTTATTGCATTTACATCTACTGTTTTTAATAATATTAGTGAATTATTATTATAGTAATTAATATTAATTAGTATTACTTGCCTGATTTTGTTATAAAATTAATGTACCACATAAACCATCTCATCCACTCTTGCTTGCCTGAATCTCCCAAACAAAAGTTATCCATATACTTTTGTTTCAAGAAACGAAAATAGGTAGATATTGTTTGATAAACTGGCCTATAGTTTCTAGAAAAGGTCATAATATGTAACACATCCATATAACGATATAGATACAGCACAATATCAGAATTTTTGCAAAAGCGTTTGCAGCTAACGTTTTGAAGATATGTTTGACTAAAATGAAGTTCACAAAAACTGTTATTTAATAGTCAAACAAAAATGGTAGATTTGAATATAGAAACGTGGATAATTGTAACTAATTTACTTTATTTATAGTGAGATAGCAACATGCCTATGTATGCATATTGAAGCTCTATGAACATTGTTCTGATTAGTTATAAATAGAATACAGATTGTATGGCATTGTTCTGGTTTATTTATAGATAGAACATATATTTGACACTATTGTTCCAACTTATTTAAAAATAAAATCTAGACTGCTATTACATATTCTTGTTTTGCTTGTCAATGGACTACATGCTGTAATGTTATTATTACTATTGAATCTGTTAATAGCTTGTTAAAAAAGTATAATTATTTATTAAAAATATCGAATATTATAAGTATTTTTTTACAAAAAAACGGCAATGTGGACGAGGTGACTAATACCGAAAGTAGACTAAAGCATGGTGGCACAATAGGAACAAAGGAGTGAAATGCCGTCAAGATATGCAAATGCAATTCAAGGGAACCGAACAATGTACAAAAAAGGGCAATCTATATAGTAGCTTGATATGGGGTGTAATGAAGAACAAAGAAACAAAGAAGATAGAAAGCAAAATGGTGTAATATTAGTACAGGCTGGATATCAGATACCACCAATTATGCACTACTTAAACAGAATATTTAAAATTTTGTAAAAAAATGCTTTTATTTTGTTTATTTAATAAAACAATAACAACAAATGTATTAGAAAATAATATCTGAATATAAAACTACATGCAGTTAAAAATTTAGTGTATAAAGGTATGTATGCTAGCGCTAAAAAGAACACATTATTTCATGCTAAATAACGCATTGCTAAAGTAGATAATAATATAAAACATTATGGTTAAGCAAATAAAAGTATGCAAAAATCGATTATTAAGCTATAGTGCGTTAAGACAAAAAATGAGCAAAAATAAATTGATATAAATTAGTAATAAATAGACAACTTTTATTAACATCATGAGTATGTAATGAGGAATGACATGGATGAATAGAGAATATATGTAAATTGAATATTAAATATATAATAATTAGCTAATTAAAAGTGTGGATTGTTGTTTTATAATATGCGTATAACAAACTATTTTAAATAGTAAAGCATTAAAAAAGATAATAATAAATGGACTATATATATGGCCGGTAACATACGCAATGCCTGTTGAAATAAATGATAGCTACTAGTTTAATTATTAGGACGACAAATACACCATAATTAAACAATATTTCAGTCAATGTTTACTAGTATAACTCCGATTAATGAAAGAGGTAGCAGCCATAACAGCATATTTTAGTGCAATATAGTTAACGTTTTGCAAGGTCTGACGACTCAACTATGAAAGGGCATATAATTGATTCTTAAACTTTTTAAATAGTAATTCGGTCTGGGGCAGCATATTTACGCACTTCAGGGTGAACTGTTGTCAACAAATGTTTATGTGTTATTCAAAATAAACAATATTACTTGGATGCAATAACAACGTAATGTTTAATACCTTTCTTCTTGTCATTTAATTAATTAATCAGTTTTTATGAGTACAACTGTGGGATTAATTCCCCAAGCGAGTTTTGGGACGTTCTTTGACAATGCACCACTTTTTTATACTCTATGTGGAGTGATCAATGCAATATTTATTATAGATTTGCTCATTTTTTTAATTTTATCCCGAAAAGAACAAGCAATACGTTATCGCGGTAGATTTCTGGCTGTTATCCATGTACTAGGCAGCGCTATGCTTGCAACTAATACATTTGTTGCAATACAGAATCGTAATATTTATACATGTAAAATATATTTTTCTATTCTATCTGTTGGGCTGGCTCTTTGGGCAACAAGCCAGGGTCTTAAATTTTGGCGAGTGATGTGGCTTTATGAAATCAATCGACGCCTATTTGAAAAAGAACAAATAAAAAGAACTGAAATTCGACGCAGCTCACTAGATGCATTGAGAGAATATAATCCAGAACTGTTACCGCTACCTACATCAGCAGATGAGCAATTAGCCACACGTGCAAGACGACATGCTAGACGGGCAACATGGTTTGGAGTTGGAAACTGCACTGTAAAGGCTGGCAATATTTGCACAAAACAAACAGATAATTCACCTTTGGCATTACCCAGAATGTTTCGTGATGATACTGAGTTACCAGTTCCAAGTACGGCCATTGAGATTTTGCCTTTATCCAATACAATAGGGCCTAGACCACGTAGGCCTTGGTGGGACGTTTTACTTGGACGCCATAAGTCACAAAATGGAAACATAAGACCATCGAAATTGGCGTGGCAAGATAAAATTACACCATTTCAGCGTTTTGTAAAATACATAGCAAAAATCCAAATCTTGGAACCGCGATATCATGTATATGTAGTTTTTGTTATTACATTTTTCACTGCCATTACTGTTGTTATGGTTATTTTATTAGATCCTGTTTATTCGAGCAAAACATATCCACAGCTGCCCATATGCTCTGCTAACTGGTCATTTAAGCTGATCAACGTTGGATTTGGCGGCTTTTTTGGTGTTATTTTTCCCGCTATTGGAATTATTATGTGGAATGTAACAGATGCCTATGGTATCCGCAACGAATTTATTTTTCAATATTTAATAGGAATGCTTTGTATAATTTCATTTTTTCTGATTCGCTATATCGATAGTCCTGCCTGGATTAAAGCTCGTAGAGCATTTCCTGCAGAAATATTGCTTGAAATATTGCTATTCTTTAGTCATATAATGTCCTTTACCTGGCCAATGGGATATTTGTATTATGAACGGCGTATTTTACGTAAACAACAACATCAAGCTAAAAAAACGGTAGAAAATATAGTGTCGAATAGAACCTCAGGCGACATTAGTGACTTTGAAGTGTTTATGGAGACAATAGATTATAGGGAAATACAACTAGCAGTAAGTCAATTATTGTACTCATACTTTATTTAATTGAATCTAATAAATGTTCAGCTGCATCAGTATTCCATTCGTGATTTTACAAATGAAAATTTGTCGTTTTTGCGAAGATTGCGCTTTCTGGATCAAACGTTGATTCATAACCGTGACGAAAGTTACAGACCTTATTACAGTACACTTATGCATCATCCAATATATAGAAATCACGGTAGACCCTTACAGCAAGGTATGTTTATTGCTAATTGCCAGCCATTTACTAAATTATCAAAAGTATCTATTCAAAATAGCTTATCACCTCGTGACAACACGAGCCATCCGGTTAGACCTTCATTATCTGCTGCCAATACTCACAGTGGCTCGATTAGCTCAATTGACGAAATATTAGAAGAACACGAAGCAACAAGGCCACCAATGAGTGCAAAAACAAAAGATATATTAGATAGAGAAATTAATTTAATTTATGAGGACTTTATCAGTCCGTCATCACGCAATGAAATCAATATTACATTTGAATGTCGCAGGGACCTGACAAATGCTTATCGACAAAATCGATTAACGCTTAAGGACTTTGAACTAGCTCGTTACGAAATACTCCAATTGATTTTTCAAAATACATGGCCACGTATGCTACGTTGGTATTTTCACTAATCATGGATCAAAAAGTATTGAACATTAATGGCCAGCCATAGTTAATTAATTAATTATTGATGTAACCAGTGATCGTTGTCATTGCCATTGCTGTCACTGCCACTTTAACTCGTTATTCAACTTGTACACATCCTTTCTGTCTATCGTCTTACAGTATTTCACTGCCGAAACGTTGCAATGTCCATAGAAGAATCAATGGTCACGCCGACTGGCGATAATATTTCTAACTGTGGATACTGCAAGACTGAAGACAATTCGGCTTCGTATGGTGTCTGGGCTCACCAGCTCACTTGTAAAGTTGGTTGGTTCAAATAACGCGTGTGGTTTATGTGTTGTTGCCACGAATATCCATTGCTGGCCCTGTGGCGCAACGACAACGTCCGCCGAAGCTCAACTGTACTGGCGTTTGAGCCATTGGTGTATAATATAGTATACTAATACGTGTAAAACAAACATTAATACCGCACTAGCAAAATATAAAAACAAACGCAGATACAGTCGCAGGCAAAAAGTATAGGTCATTAAGACAAGCAAGCCTCATATACGAATAACGAAACAAGCATACAACAGCATTGGCGGTATATAATTGCACATAGTGTTGTTGGGAAATGACGGAAGAATGTTTGTGCAGTATCATAATTAAGCAACAATGCAGCTCATTTTAGATTGTACATGATATAGCTAATGAATTATGTTAATAGCTCATTAGCGTACACTATGTGATTGCTGACATTTTACTATCCAAATAGCAATAATGCACACTAATATCCACTGGACAAGCACACTTTTAAATAAACACTAGTTGTGTTAAATATAGCAATTATAGTCAATCTAAATGGTTTATTATTTACTGTTTATATTTAAACGGAGCTAACATACATCGTAACAATTGTGATTAATTAATTATCATTATGTTGTATATACTGATGATTACACCACAGCATGGCCAGCACTGTTGATAATCCTATTATTGATTTCTCTGTATTTATTCATTGTGCTTATACAGCTGTAAAAGTAATACATAAATATTTTGCAATAGACAATATATTAGCATCATCAAATAATGAAGGCACCATGAACAACAATGAGAAAGTATTATGTGCGTGTATGCATGGTAATGAACAAAAGAATCAAGGTAATTCGGACTTTTGAACAAATAAAACGACAGCAACTGTATGGATTTTATAATAGCGCGTAGTTATTAGAGACTATAATGGTGAAAGATAAAATAAAGCAGCGGGAGTGAGTGAGCAACAACATTATAGCTATAATGTATATGGTGCAAGAAATGGATGAGTTGAAATGAATTAAAACTTACAAAAAATAAAACTAGAAACAAAAGAATAGCAGCTACAAGTAGAACACGACTACTATATAATAAAACGCTATACAATAAAAAGGACATATAATGACAAAAAACAAACAGCGGTGTTGATATTATAATATGTATAACAGCATAAAAAGAGAAAAGTCGAGATTTATAACGAGTAGAACCAGGGGCAAACTAAAGATAGTTTATATAAAGAGTGGCTACTATACAATGAGAATGGTATGGATGGGTAGTGGATAATGATAATAATAAAAAATCTATGATAATGCATATTTTGACAACTAATGATGCTCACCACCCACTTCCATGTTCAATAGAAAAAATGTGTAGTTTGATTGCTTGAGTGTTATTAAATGTTGTTATTGATTTTCAAATCATATTAAATGACTAGTAAATAAGCATTATATATACTATTGTAATACAAATCAGGTAATCAGTTAGCGTATTAAACTTTATTTATTTAATTTAATTGATCAAGTGCTAATTAAGGTAGTTATTTACATAACAAAAGTAGTTAAAACTATAGATAACTGCAAATTGGGTTTTGTTTAATTATCTCGCTAATTCTTTTTAGGGAAATCGTCATAGTACAAAGAACATGTTGATATCATAAGTAACATAATATACTCATAGTAATGTTTAAAAATATCCTACTTGACAAACAAGCAGCTGAGCGTGTACAAAGAGCTTATCGGCCAACAATGCACAAAGTATAAATCATGTGGTGTGTTGCACGCAATGAATTCCGGTTTAACTTAATGCGTTATTTATAAAACAAAGAAAAATCCTAGCCACTAGCCTTTGCAGTCATGAATACAAAATTAGAACATGAGCCATATTAAAATAGCATGCAGCCATAAAACTATGAATTTAAATACAAGCCGCTTAAACACAAAAGATTTAATACAACAAGTTACTTTACACTTTTATTTCATCATACAGCCAGCTACTTACAATCTTTATTTCATCATTTTTGCGCATCAAATTTACAAATAGCCATTTCGCTACTCTATATATTTATCAAAGCTATTTTTGATTAATACTATTACTTGTAATATTTGGGCATTGCGCTTTATATTATCAAAATGCATTCTTTTTTTTTCATTACCGCCGCAGCCATCTTAGTCCAAATAACTAACCTTATTGGTTACACCTCAACTGTTGATGCTGCGCCAATAGTTGTAACACTTCCTGATTATGGAATTTTAAATTTTCCTAACGGTAATAAATATTTATTTACAAAGCTCAACGATGCACCCAACTTTGGCTTTAGTCAATGGGGCACCATAGTCGGAGACAATAAGCCACAAGAGTCGCCAGTACCTATTATCCAAGTTCCAGCTAGCTATTCCACTCAAGCAAACTTTGTTTCAATTATTTCTGATAATAAGCAACAAACATCCTCGGCACCTGTCGTTCAACCACCAGCTGGCTCTTCCAATCAACCAAATCTTGTTTTACCATCACCTGCTAATAATCAACAAGCATCTTCGACACCTGTCGTTCAAGTGCCAGTCGGTTCTTCCACTCAAGCAAGCTTTGCTTCAATCCCTTCTGACAATAAGCCACAAGCATCTTCGACACCTGCTGGTCAAGCACCAGCTGGTTCTGCCAATCAAGCGATTATTGCCTCGGTCCCTTCAGATAATACCGTCAACAACGCTTCACAAACAAACTTCAATTTTACATTAGTAGACCTTACTAAAGTTGCTTTAAATACAACTCGTGGTGCTATTCGCAACAACGCCGATAAACTTGGCAATGCTGCTGGTACTGCCGTGGGTACCACTGTCACGGCTGTTACCGCCCCGGTGCTAGGTCCCGGCAGTGCATTTGCGGGTGCAACCGCCGGCAAAATAACATCCAATAAGGTAGAAACTGTACTTATAAAATGCACCGAGGAAACGGCAGATGCAACCTGTCTTATAAAATAAGCAATGATTGTGTAAATAAATATGTTCATTATTTAGTGCATTACTATTCAAATAACAAATGCATATTTTAAAAAGTATATTTATTAAATACATCACACATAAATAACATTGGCTCATTTAATTATAATTCATCTTGTCATCTTTATTATTAAAACATAGTTATTTATATGTCTTATCAAAGGTGTGCAATTATTAATTTGATTTAAGCTTGTGGATTAACAAACTTAACACCCTTCTTAATGTTTTTCTCTAGCTCTGGGATGGCGGCATCAACCAACTTCTCCTCAAAGGCAGAGATAGAACCAATTTCGTGGATCTTGCCTACACCTTCGGCCTATAATATAAAATAGCGTTAATGACCATATGTATCCAATTATTTAGCAACTTACGCTCAATTCCACATTGGTGGAGAAGTATTCAATGCCCTTGTTCTCTAAGACGTGGCTACGCACAAATGTTGGCTCGATAACACCCTTCTCGCCTGAGGCAGCACGCAGAACGCTATCGGTGAAACGAGCACCAGCATAAGCCATGCTCAATGTGGCACTACCAAGACCATCCTTTGCCTTGACAACCTCATCACCGCCAAATTGGACACGGTGAGTAAGCTCATCGAGTTGAGTTTGGTTCAATGTTTGCAGGCGAGCCAATTGCGAGAAAAGTGGAATAATGGTCACACCCGAGTGACCACCAATAACAGTAACTTGTGTGTCCTCTGGACGACCGCCGGCGGTCTCGCTTACGAAACGGGAGGCACGCACTACATCCAATGTAGTGACACCAAAGATGCTAATTAAAAATAATAAGACAACATTTTTTAACTTAACTCAGACCTACCGCTTTGGATTGTAGACATTGTGCTTCTTGAACACTTCCGACACGATTGGGACAGTGGAGTTGACTGGATTAGCAATAATCAAGATTTTGGCTTCTGGGCAGTGTCTGTATTTGCTCATGTTAATGAAATCAACATTAAGTTAATTATAACAACTTACTGGGCACAAGCAGTTGCCAAATCACGAACAATACCGGCATTGGTATTGAACAAATCGTCACGCGTCATACCTGGCTTGCGAGGAACACCAGCTGGAATAACAACAACCTCAGCGCCCGTAAGCGCATCCTTAATACCATTGTCCTTTGGCAAGTGACCGGTTACCTATTAAATATAATAATTAGTTAATTAGTTAGTCGAGTAGTTAAATAGCTATTTCATAAAAGTATTGTATGTGTATTTACCTTGGATGAGGTGTTAATATGGCTCAAGTCAGCAGCTACACCTGGCGTGTTAACAATATCATACAAGCTTAGATGAGAAATCAATGGCGATTGCTTCAACAACAATGACAACGGTTGGCCAATACCGCCAGCAGCACCGAGGACTGCCACTTTAGTACGCTACAACAATAGTTAGTTAACGGGCGCAACATACAAGTCAATAACTATTAATGACACTTACGCTAGCCGTGCTAGTGGAGAATGCACGAGTGGCGGCAGTGCGCAAAGAGTGGCGGGCAGTAATGACAAACATGGCGTATTTTCACGTTGATCTGAATAAAGAAGAACAAGTATAAGTGGTGCCACTATGGGACGCGGACCAATTGCTCGCGGCTTTTAAACACTTCAAATGACGTCTCTCCTCTCTCTTCTTCCGATCGGGCATGCCGGAACCGAGCCGGTAAAAGAAAACTGCTAAACGGCAAAAACTACCAAATCGACGACCGTATCATTATTTTTGTGACTGACTTTGATTATCGATCTTTTACGTACTCACATGCGGATCCCATCTCTCTTGCAGAGCCCGCTTATTCTCAAATATATCCATCCAACTTTTTTGTCGTTATCCCAATAGTGGACTGTATTCGGACAATATGCTTATTGCCAGTAGCGACCAGAATCTATCGGTGCAAAATGACCTTTTGTGGCGTGTATGCACCCAAGTGGGACGTGTACTGATATCGGGCACCACAGTAGACCTTCCCTTAAACCAGCTACCACCCAATGAGCAAGCGTGGTTCCTGCTGCCCGAAAGCATATACGGCGGGAATGCCGTTGAGGAATGTGTTATTCCGCGTTTGGATCGTGGCTGGGAACGCGTATTGCTTAGCGTGTCGAGTAATGAACAGCCTGCCAAAGAGCTGTTGGCCCAGCTACCTGAGCATGTAGGCCGTGACCGTATGGGCATTTATCTTGATTTGACCAAATCACAAATCAGCACAGTAACACCGTGGATTGCACTAGTAGGCAGTGTACTGCTTGACATATCAGTAGACCAGCTTCCACAACTAGTTGAAGCAGTTAAGCCATGGTCAACTACAACAAAGGTAGCTGTTAAACTGGTCGATGCTCCTATTGCCGATATAGCATCCACTATTGCTCAACTCGACATACAAAACATTGATGTTTTGCTCCCAACAACTGTACTTTCAACTGCAGATCAAGATGGCCATTTGAGCGTGGGCAAGGCCCTATGGTCTACTCTTCAAAGTGATCGACAAGATGGTCTTGTGCCCACAGTGGTAACTGATATTCGTGGCAATTCACTTGGACTTGTCTACTCGTCCGAGGAAAGTATTCAAGAAGCATTAGTGTAGGCCAGGGTGTTTATCAATCACGTAAACGTGGCCTATGGCACAAAGGAGCTACATCAGGCGATACACAAAAGCTGATTCAGATCAAGGTTGACTGCGATAGAGACGCTATTCAATTTATTGTAGAACAAACGGGCCATGGTAATTATTATTATTTGTAATTAGTATATATTATTATTCATGTTGTTGTAGGATTTTGTCATTTGGGCACCCAAACATGTTTTGGCAAATTAAGTGGATTATCTGCATTGGAAGCAGTATTACAGTCACGCCGTGAAAATGCACCTGCTGGTTCATACACCCGACGATTATTCGATGATGTCAATTTATTAACAGCCAAGATTAAAGAAGAGGCCGACGAATTGTGTGATGCCACAACACCCAAAGACATTGCATGGGAAGCGGCCGATCTTATTTACTTTGCACTAACTAGATGTGTAGCATCGGGTGTATCACTCCATGATGTTGAACAGCAGCTTGATGCACGTTCGCAGAAAGTTACACGTCGACCTGGCAATGCCAAGCCGGCATATATAACACAAGTAGTGTCTAAACCAGAAGAAACATTTACTAGTTTATCGATGCAAAAACTGGTCTATGCCAATATGGATGCCGTACAGCGTAGTGCACTATTACAACGTCCAATTACTTCTTCCGACGATATTATTGCTAAAGTAAAACCAATTATGGATAGTGTTCGCAAGCAAGGTGATGCAGCTATCGTTGAACTTACAAAAAAGTTTGATGGTGCCGAACTAGACTCGGTAGTTATTAAAGCGCCATTTGCCGAGGAATTAATGCAGCTTGATCCAGAAACACGTGCAGCCATTGATGATGCTTATAACAATATTTACAAATTCCACGAAGCTCAACTACATAGCGATCCTGTTCTTAGCGTGGAAACAGCGCCGGGTGTTGTATGTTCTCGTTTTGCTCGTCCTATTGAACGTGTTGGTCTTTATGTACCAGGCGGCACTGCTGTACTTCCTTCCACGGCTCTTATGCTAGGTATACCGGCAAAGGTGGCTGGCTGTCATCAGATCATTATTGCTAGTCCACCACGCAAAGATGGCACCTGTGTACCTGAAGTACTATATGTAGCACATAAAGTAGGTGCCGAAGCAGTAGTGCTAGCCGGTGGTGCCCAAGCAGTAGCTGCACTTGCCTACGGTACAGCATCAGTACCAAAAGTTGATAAAATATGTGGACCCGGTAATCAATTTGTCACGGCGGCCAAAATGATAGCTCAAGTAAGTGCAAAATGGCAATACTATTTATCTAGTTTATCAATGCTAATGGACAAATATCTATTAGAATGATAGTAGTGCTATGGTGTCAATTGATATGCCAGCTGGTCCATCAGAACTATTGGTTATTGCTGATGCCACGGCTAATCCAGCCTATGTGGTGGCGGATTTACTTTCTCAAGCGGAACACGGTCCCGATAGTCAAGTTGTATTAGTGATGGTAGCACCTACACCGGATCAAATTGCTGCTGTTGAACACGAACTCTATACACAAGCTCACCGTCTTCCACGTCGCGCTATTGTATGGCAATCCATCCCCAAAAGCTTTATTCTCTCAGTGGCCACTGTAGAAGAAGCATTTGCTTTTTCAATGCCTATGCACCAGAACATCTTATTTTGCACATGGAAGAGGCCGATCGCCACCTAGATTCAGTATTTAATGCCGGTTCTGTATTTGTTGGCCACTATTCACCTGAAAGGTAAGCATCACGACTACTATTGCTAATAACTGCTTTATTAACCATATATGTATATATAATTAGTTGTGGTGATTATGCCTCAGGTACTAATCATACATTGCCCACTTATGGCTATGCTCGTATGTATTCCGGCGTCAATACCGATACGTTCCTCAAGTATATTACTTCTCAGCACTTGACTGCCGAAGGACTGGCCGACTTGGCAATACAGTAATGCGTCTAGCAGAGATTGAAGGATTAGAAGCGCATCGAAATGCTGTTGCCGTACGGCTACGTGACATTCGTAAATAGATACGAATACATTATTGATAATAGATAGAAGTTACCGATAGTAGTATTTATTTAATTATAGTGCTATCAATGTTATTTGGAAGTGCCTAAACCAAGATAAGCATAATCATTGCCCGTATCCTCATAACCAGTGTCCATTCTTGTGTTATCAACTGGTTCAGGCAAAGTTAATGCTTCATATCGATGATCTACATTATGAATATCTAATAGAATATTACTAATAACATAATATATTAATATATGTATACTAACCATTCTCAAATTCACCCAATGTATGACAAGTGTCACAAAGATCAACTTGATCTGATTCAGGACATTCAAGACATTTCCATCTTGTACCAATAATTGGTTCTAATTGACATCCATCACACTATAATCATTTAGCATTAAATGACTACTATATATATACTGTTAAATATCTTACCGAAAAGCCATAGTGAACAGTGACAGATTGTTCATTACTCTGCAGTTTATCCTCGACAGATCCCTAGTTATAATAAATAAATAATTCTTTGTTAATTAAATCAATTAATCAACTTACTTGATCTGGCATTAATACAGTAGGGGCCAAATTTAAATACATGGCACCCGTCACTCTATTGATATTTATTAATTAAACTACTCATTTTTAAATGATAATAATGACTATTTACCGATAATTAGACTGAACTAAATTAAGTGGTGTTTCAGTGCTATAATTCTCTTTAGCCAGTAATCTCTGTACTCTACTTGCCACCTATTATTGTTATTGTTGTTATTTAACAATTAGTATATACATTGTATATATAATACTATATGCTTGCTACCTGTCTATCAGTGCGTGTGCCTAATACTGCAGCAATACGTCGATATCGTTCAGCTGCTACTCCTTCATCGGGGATAATCTTTAGTAATTGTTCCAATCGTTCCTAATCCCATATATTGAATTACTATCTATTAATTATGCTGTTCCGTATTACTTACTAGTTCTTCGTCAGTCCATGGCACATTTAATGTATCTGAAGATGGTGCTGTTCCCGTTTCATCCTATACAATTACTCAATCTATTAGACTATACTACCTCTCCATAGCCTTTATTAAACCTACTATTTGTGGTCTTGATTCATGTTCTAATTTAGTTGGTGCAGGTAAATAGCGAGATGCATTATCAAAACTGTATTTCGAATGGCCTACACTATGTCGTTGACGTTTGCTATTACGCGGTGATATGTCCTCTGTCGATTCCTGCTCATCGCTTGATGACTCTGGCGATACACCACGCGATGGTAATGCTTCAACTGCTCGTTTGACCATCGCCGACAATAAAGACGCATCTTCTACTGGTGGTCTAACAGGTCGTGCTACTTGCTCCTTCTTCTGGAAAGAAGTCATTGACACTTTATGGGCATTAGTCTAATAAGTGTTATTAATAAATACTCGCTATTACTATTTAATACACTTGTCATACCATAAATTGTTCAGATGATTTAGTGGGATCTACAAAATAATCCAGTAATTGTGAGGTGGATCCACCGTATTTCCTCAAATCTATGGCTGGTATTGATACAATTTGTTGTAGTATCGGTAAAGATTCGCGCTTCTATATCATATCCACAGTATTTATTTTGTGTTTAATAAAGACCACTGTAATATTTACCTTTTCTTTAAGTGAGAGTACAAATTGTGCTGGATCCTTAAAAGCTTGTTCGCGCGATTGAACTAAACATTCAAGATCTCGTTCTGCTTGCTTTAACTGTCCATGTAACACTTCAAGCGCGCTATGAACTAATAAATAACTATGCTACATTATTACACTGACATATATGTATTCAACTACTTACTCTTCATTTTGTAATAGTATTTCCTGTTCCTGAGCAGTTATAGCCGATAGAGTGTTTTGTGGCTGTAAATCAACGCTCATTGTCGCATTTTCTTCCTCTTGTCTATCGGCTTTATTGCCGATTAACACAGAAGAGGACGAGGACGACTGTGCGTTATCAGTCTGTTCATTATTTGGCATTGCTTATTAATTGAATAGAAAAAGAAAGATGGATTCATGAGTCATAAAATACTATTAAGACATGGGTCATTCTGTATTCAGTTATCACTTTAACTTCTTATTCAAATATGTCTGACCAACGAACATTTCGTTTACAACAAACAGTAGAAGCGCTGTCCAATGCTTCAAATACTGAAGAGTATGTAGACTCTTTACAGTCACTTAAGTTGCTGTTACAAGGTATACAGTTATAACTAGACACAATACGTATACTTACGGTGAACCGATAACAACTAGACCGCACGGTTACCGTATCAACTGATACAATTAACCTGCTATTCTCTCTATTAGACTATGAGGATGGCTATGTCGTCGAACTATCCAGCAGCTGTATTGCTTTAGTACTGGCCAAAGAAGACTATAATCAAATATCAGATCTTTATCAAGTAAGCCCATAGATTTATATCCATTGTATCTAACAAATCATTAGTCCTATTTGATTATGGGTATACAAATGCCTACTGAACGGGTCCGTACATTAGCATTGTCACAAATAGCCAAATGTCTGGCTTCAAATGAGACAGTAGAGCGATTTGTAAGTTGATCTACTGTTAACCAATACTGTTGCTAATACTAGTGTATATGACTAGTTATCAACACCAGAACTATTTGAACTGGTACTTGGTTCATTGGCCGATGAAAGAATAGGATTTGCTACACAAACAGGTGTATTTCTATCAAAGGTAAATACTAGCAAGTGTAAAGTAATCTACCTGCTCATAACTATACTCTAGTTGGCCGATTATATTAACGGCGCCAAAGCTTTCTTCCGTCCTTCTGCCAAACCTATACTTTTAAAACTATCGGAAACGTAACTACCAGGATCAAATTGTAATATTAAATACATTAATCATACTGTTGGTTTATTAGTAATGAAATTGTTCGATCTCGACTATGGGATTTAATGGTGCCTATTTGTTGTAAATATAGGGCAGTATTTGATGAATTTGAAGCATCAGGCTTATTAAAGCATATGGTGAGCGATATATCATCAGAAGATCCATTGCTTGTAATGAATACAGTACATCTAGTAGCCAATGTAAGTAACTATTAATAACAAGTAAAGTATTGGATAAATTAATCTATTTTATTTATTATATATAGCTGGCCGATACCGATTATGCTTTGGCCTTTTTGGATGATGAAGGCATTATTCGATCCATTACAAGTTGGGCACTGCCTAAAGAGTACAGTGCTGGTGATCGGTTGATTGTGTGTTCAGCGTTAAAGTTTCTAGGCCGTATTGGTGAAGTAAGTACAATTGATTGCATAAATCTACTAATTAACTAATTAATTAATATGGTCATTATTAGACTCATAATGTTAAAGAATTACATGAAAAATTCTCTATTTTAGATGCCATTTTACACCAAATTAAATCACAAGATTCTATTGTTAAGGTATTTATTAAATGGCCAATAGTAGTCATAGTTAATCGATTGATTTCCATTAGATAGTGGCTATTCGTACATTAGGCTTATTGGGCAGATCAGGAAGTGGTGTTGAGGCCATGTACTCTCATGGTACACTGCGGCCATTTATTGATCTAGTGGTACGGTCTACCGGTGAATTACGAGTGCCTTGTTTAGAATCAGTTATGATGTTATTGGAAATTCGGTATGATAATCGAATATACTGTATTAATTGTATTAAAATCATCGATGATTAGTGGTCAACATGATGCGGAAAAGTCACGTTATTGTCAATTGTTTTATACAGAATTGGATGCTGCTTCACGTAAGTTATTACTCATAGTGTTATAGTATTGCTCTTGTATTCATATCTATATCTATACTTATATACTAGGTCCTCGTCATGCAGGCTTTCTAGCCATTCTAGTGTCAAATACTAAGCAAGCATTTGATGATTTGCGCTATGTTAGTTATGGTGTTATTCAAGCACTATCAGAACACCGTTGGGGCCGTGAGGTAAGTACTATATACCATTACTAGTACTATGCTTATACATATACATATACATATACATAACTATTATGATTATAGTTAATAGTATCAAGTACAAGTACAATTAATCATCTACTTAATCGTGATGTAGAACCATCATTTGAAGGAAAGGTATTTACATGATCAAATTCATATATCTACCGTGTCATTTACACTCTATGATAGAAATGGAAGTTTAGTATTATTCGTCATTTGGCCAATGCCCCTGATATGGATCAAATAGTTAGTGAGGCAACATTGGCACGACTAAAAGAATATCTACGACAAGGTGCCTATTTTAATCAAACAAATGTCTCAGTGGCCATGGAGAGTTCCACTTGAATGAATCATTATAATAAAGAAGGAGAAAGACAGAGACAAGCTCGATTGATTAATAAGTAGAGAGTGAAAGTGAATCTGGTGACTATACTAGTCGGTCATCATGGCCATTGTTGATCCACTGTCACTCATAGCAGTATCTGCAGCCATTAATTCACCACGACATGTTGAATGAACAATTTCGCGTCTAATTTCCACTGTAATTTGATGATGTGTATGATAGCGTAACACTTGCATCAAAGCATCTTTTTGTTCAGGTGTCAAGTCTTGTTTGTATCTAATGGCAATAGTAGTTATAGTGTATTAATAAGTGAATTGATCCGTGTAATAGCACAGTACTTACCGTTGACAGAATGTAAGGAATGCTTGATGCCATAGAACAGGTAGTGGTCCTTGTTCAGTCTTGAATCGCATGAAATGGAATACAATGGCATCAACGACCTTGAATGGCAAGGCATATTTCTTATCAAGTAGAATTCTCATAAAAAGACTATTAGGACCTATTAGACAGTTAGTTAGTTAGTTGTTATTAGCATTGATAATGTCAATTACCTGTGTATTCCATATTGGCCAAGTGCATTAATGCGGCACTAGAGTGGAGAACAGGTACACTTACTCTGGATAACACACTACCAATAATAGCTGCTTCGCGTAGTGTGCATGTACCAGACTAGATAGTAGCACATTAGGCGATACCATTAGTATAGTGTAGTTTATTTCTTGTACATTACTTACTTCACATAATGGAAATAGAACACCCTTGAAGAACGCCGCTGGCTTATACAAAGCTTTCTTTAGTGCCATATAAAGATGATAGTTAAGCTTTTTTGTTTCTCTAATATCTTCTCGAACATGATCCAATAGAATATAAGTAAAGAATCTGTAACCTACTGTTAGCAACTAGTCCATATTTAATGCTATATCTAACTTACTTTTGTGATTGGTGAGCTTTTAAATTCGATACAAAAATACGTGTAGCTTGGAACACAGCGTGTGGTGTCCATGATTCAGGATGTGTCAAGAAAAGAATATCATCCCAATTGGGCAAAGAAGGAATGATTTTAAAGGCTTTTGGTAATTTGCCAGATCTATACCGACTTAACAATTTACCGACTCTAATCATATAAATTATAATGGTTAATTGATATGGTAATAGTAGCATTGAGTATCACTTACTGTGTGTATACTTCTACAATTTTAGGATTGATACCAGGTGGAGTGGCACGTTCTTATTAAATTGAATATTAATATCGTTAATATCGTTAATATTGCCAATAATTTACTTACTTTCATCACTTGATGTTTGGGTCGGTTACGAGCATCTTCGTGTTGACGGATTTTCTCCATTACTAAATCGGCCAAATTACGGCGTTGAGTTGGTGCACTGGGGAAGAATCGATCTAACATGGCTTGATCGCCAGCATCCAACTCCTATTATAATGAGTTAGTACTCAATTATATATATATATATTAGTATGACTTTACCATTTCTTCGGCAAATGCATCGTAAGAGATTTCTTCTTCATAGACATCCTCTTGTTCAATCTCCTCTTCTTCCGAATCGGCGCCATTATCTTTATGCTTATCGCCAAGTTCTCTATTGTTAATCGTTTAGTATCAACCAGTCAATAAACTATACTATGTTACATACGGAATCACTTCTTCATCGCCTTCCTCTTCGTTAAGTTCATCTTGTTGTTCACGAGCAATGGAAAGAATCTTCTTTGACAGTTTAGGATCTACATACTCCTATGGTAATATCACAACTATTAGTCATAATACAGACTAGATATGCTATGCAATAGCCTACCGTGGCTTCGGTCTTGCGACGACGTTCCTCTCGGTCGGCATACTTTTTACGCAATCCACCTTTGACCTGTGCCTCTTCAGAAGGCGTATACTCCTTGTGAAGTGGCGTATGGCGATTGGCCTGCTTCGTAGCAATAGCGCGATCCTTTCCCATGACAATAACGAATAAACGAAGCAATAAAAAGTCAATCCGAATAAAAGCGTAGCGCATATAGCGTTACTTTTTTCAGTAAAAAAAAAGAAAACATTATCGAGTGAATCCAGCTTGACTGGTTACAATATAAAAGTGATTTTCACACGACGATTAGATTAATAATAGAATCGATTCTATTGATGATCATCATCGCTATTATCCATCGGATACCTTTAAACTTTGTTGCTATTTTCTAGCCATGACAACCATATACCCAGCCAAAAAAGTAGCCATAAATTATATAATAGTCATAGTATAGCGTGGTTGTTAATATTTCACGGACATAGACCGGGCTGAAGCCTTCGTTGGAAGAAGTAACCGAGGCAATTACAAGTGGCCGTGGCAATACTGTACCAATCTATACAGAAATACCGGCCGATTTACTAACACCAGTAGCTATTTATTTAAAAGTGTCACAGCTCCGTCCACATTCATTTTTACTAGAATCGGTTGCTGGAGGCGAGAAAATCGGTCGCTATTCATTTATAGGCACCGGTAAATACAGCAATGATAGCGATATAGTTACGGCATAGTCAGTAATACTAATTGATCTATAGATCCATACAAGATTATTCGTACTGGGCCGGAGGAGGCACTTAAAGGCGATCCGCTTACATTTATTGAAGATGAGTTATCTGATATAAAGTATATACCTGTAGCTGGATTACCAACCTTTACCGGTAAGTAAAATGATCCATATATACGTATGATATACATTGTGAAGATGGATCGCTAAGGGTAATGATTAGGCGGCGCTGTGGGATTTATCGCCTATGATTGTGTACAACACTTTGAACCACGTACAAAACGTTCATTAAATAATCCACTTCAATTGCCAGAAAGTGTCCAAATGTTCTGTGACACTATTGTGGTATGCGACCACTTATTCCAACAAGTCAAGCTTATTTCACATGTTCGTTTGTCGAATGCAACTGGCCCCAATGATCCTGAAGAGATTACTCGGCAGTATGAAAAGGCCATTGCACGTATCAATCGTTTATTGGCCGTTCTTGCCTCGACAGAAATACCTACACCGGCTCAACCAGTTTTAGATGGCCAGAACGATGTTGCTTGGTCATCCAATGTGGGCAAAGAAGGCTATGAAGGGTTTGTTAATCAGCTTAAATCGCATATTAAGCTAGGTGACATTATTCAAGCTGTGCCATCACAGCGTATTTCCCGTCCAACTAAACTACACCCACTTAATGTGTATCGTCAGTTACGTACCGTCAATCCATCGCCGTATATGTTCTATATCGATCTTGATGACTTTCAATTGGTGGGTGCATCACCAGAAATGCTCGTAAAAGTAGAGAATCAAATTGTCTATACACACCCTATTGCTGGCACACGGCCCCGTGGCAAAAACGAGGCTGAAGATCTGGCACTTGAAAAGGATGTACTTAATGATCCGAAAGAACGAGCAGAGCATGTTATGCTAGTAGATCTAGGCCGTAACGATGTTAATCGGATTTGCCGTCCAGAAACGGTCAAGGTTGATTCGCTAATGCACATTGAACGCTACAGTCATGTTATGCATATTGTTAGCAATGTTAGCGGCACATTACGCGATGATCAAACGCCATTTGATGCTTTTCGTAGTATATTCCCCGCGGGTACTGTATCAGGTGCACCCAAAGTACGCGCTATTGAATTGGTATCCGAGCTTGAAGGTGAACGCCGAGGTGTCTATGCCGGTGCGGTGGGCCATTTCAACTTTTCAGGCGATCTAGATACGTGTATTGCCATTCGTACTATGGTATTCAAAGATGGTGTCGCCTATTTACAAGCAGGCGGCGGCATTGTATTTGACTCGGATCCAGCCGCTGAATACCAAGAAACATTAAACAAACTAGGCTCTAATCTGGCCACCATTAGTCAAGCTGAAGCTTACTATCAGCAAAGGCAGCAATAATAACGGTAATCATCGCATTGCCATGAATAAATACGATATTGTGCTTTAATTCAATTATTTTAACACAGTTACAGCACTATTTAATAATTATTTTATCTAGTAATAAGTTTCATGCGATTTAACTATGTCGTCATTTTAACAGCCTCATCGTATCTTTGAATGATATTAGCAGCATATGGATGTGTTTCATCAGGGAAGATCAATAAACGCTTGAGACGAACATCACGTAGTCGATTTTTTGGTAACATGCCCGACACAGCCTTTCTAATAATCTTTACATAGTTATTAGCGTATGTATTATATAAATACAGATATTTGCTTACATCGTCAGGCTTTCTTTCCATCATGCGTTCATATGGTATTTCCTTTAATCCACCGGGATAGCCGCTATGATGGCGGTAGAGCTTCTGTTCAGCTTTACGACCCGACACGGCCACTTTACGCGCATTAATCACCACAACATAATCGCCACAGTCAGCTAGAAGTATTAATAGATAGATTGCTATTAGCTTTAACGTCAATGTTATTCGATCGCTACTTACACGCCGGATCATAGATCGGTTTGTGCTTTCCCATTAGTGTAATAGCAATACGTGTCGCCATACGGCCCAAGACGCGCTCGTTGGCATCTACCAAATGCCATACACGCGCATACGCTAATGCAGTCTAAATCACGACTTGCTAAGTTTAATGGCAGACATAGCTGTAATTGTACTTACTTTGCCTACAGCTTGCGACATTGCGAATAGAATAGACAAACAAGTTGTATGAATGTGAATAAAGAAAGCAAGAAAAAATGAATATTTTACTAATTAAAATAATAAAAATGTATACATTTTGTGATGCACTATTGAACTTAGATTTGGTAATAATGTTCAAAAGTTAAATATCATTTTACTAATTGTCAGATCATCATTGCTCTCTACTTTATACTAAATACTCTATTGTCTAATATGCTTTAGATGTATATATTTAGTAATTGTATTAAGTCATTTTAAATGTAAATTGATACTTTTCAATTCTATGAGCATTTTGTCTTATGTCCAAATATACCAATAGCTCTATATTTTTAATTGCTTATTTATTGCTCGTTAAATAAAGATGATACGATATATTTTGTATAAATAATGCCAATGCGTGCTGTTGTTTCCTTATGTTGTAAACTCGTATACATAATGCTTGTCGTAATTGCTAACAATTCGTAATGTATATTAAATAGCACTGTGTACTATTTTATCCTCTATCAACCTTGCTGTATTAATTTCTGAAATATTTAGAATACAATAAGTCTTTGGACGATTGGACATATTTTGCACTTTTCGTATACTTCGACAATGATTTACCAATAATGTCGATACAATCGCCCTAAAGGGATGTTAGCTAAAAGTGTAAACTTGGTATTAGTCATGCTTACCAATCTACTGTAAATAAAACATCGGAATAGTTTCCCGTTACATGGAATACTATTAGAAAACAGCATCCAATATTGCAAAGTGTAGCAAGACACATGGTTTGGATGCCGTCGTGGGCCAGTTGTTTCCATGCATCCGAACCGAACCTGCAATACTGTCGGTAGGCAACACGACAGAAGATGATAGAAAAAAGAAGATTGATAGACATAATAACACCAAACCAGTACAGCGGTATAGTGTACGGATAGCGTATACCACAGCCTCCAACTGGATCCATAGTGATGAAAGACTGGTATATTATCAAAACTCCAAAGCAGAGCTGTGGAAGCATAAGTGGAACACCAATGTACAAAATCCATTTTTCTGGAGTATGACAACATAAGCTTTTTGCAATAGTACCATACTATTACAAAACTGTGCAAAGGATATACCAAACCAAGCTGACCAGATTAACATTCGGCAGCTGACGCCAGCACTGAACAGCAGCAAAACACTTTCTATACTGAACATGATACCCGATAGTGAAGCAATAAAACAGCACCATGCAGGAAAATTACGACAGTTTTTTGTAATCACCTTTATGGATATGATAAAATTACGTATAAACAGATATGACACCATGGTAGGGAATACCGTTTGTGCCAACATACTTCTTAAGTAATACGTTCTTGCTCCAAGCTGCCAGCAGCTTCAGTATAAAAATCGTCTACGCTCATTTCACCCCGTGGATTAAGCGGAATACCCCACAAATAAGTGGCATTCTTTAGCCACTCGGTCTCTTTAGGATCGTTTGGGTTGATTGGTGGCATATTTAAATTTGCACATATAAATAAAAAATAAATGGTACTTTAGCCAGGCTGTTTGTACAATAATGATTAAAGATAGAGTAAAAGAGATTAATAAGTAACAAGAATAACCTGCATGAGTCGTATCGATGGCATGATATGCATGATAAGCCAGTAGTCACAGCGTGTTCGGGTTTAACAGAACTACACGTTTTGCCGAGAATATCTGGCATCACGCTTTAAATCCTGTTTATAAATGGTTGGCCTTACCGAGACATATCATAGAAACACCAGAAGTCGTAGATATTGTTTGTTGTATACTTACAACTGTGAAATAATACATTTATTGTAATTATTGTGTACATTTTTTAGCACGATACTGCAATCAAAATACTAATTAGCACCACAAAGGCAGGAATTATATTTAAAATAATAATCATTAAGTGATACGTAATTGTAGACTCAAGGTCATAATCAACTATTTAGGATAGTTTTCCATGTGAGTGATATACCTAGAATGGCGCTTCAAGCGACATAATCACTAATATCAGCATGCACATAATCCATTGTTAGAAACATCATATAGTTTTAAAAATAGTTTTGTATTTACTATTGTAGCGAATAATATAATGCAACAATGAATAGCGTATAGTGAAGCCATCGTGAAAAGTCCAAAGTATCAAAGTGTTTATCAGCTGCTGGGTAAAACCATTTGAAACTGCAGTGCAGCTGATCGCATGATACGGATGTTTATGCTCCATTGGAATGTCAAGTGCCGCATCTATGCAAAACACAACAATAGAGGCCCATTCGCAGACTGCATTAATACACGCGCAGCCATTATCACATGTTTCAAAACTAAGGCTTAGCCTGTGTTCAAGCGAAATGGCATGCCCAAGTGACTGTTGATCACACTTTTTGTGTATTGCGCATTGCCACATTGTTTAAAGTAATTGTGGGGCAATAAATCTTGTCGATACAACCTCAATGAAATGCTATCATTTTTATGTACAAGTATTGCTATATTATTTAGAAAACGGCTTGTTACATATTATTAGTGTTTTCAATAATACCTTAACAGTTGTAGCTGCATGTTGAGTATGCTATATGTCTCGTGCTCCGTCGCACTGTCCAGCCGTTTATCAACCAAGTGACTTAAATCAGCCGATTCTTGTGTAATTGTCAGTGATTAGCGTCTTTTATGTACAAAAAACGTTAGTGTAGATTTATGACTGGTCATATGATAACTATGGCTCCTGTCCAGCATTTTCCAACGTAATCATATGACATCACATTACTATTCTTTAATGCTACTCCATCAATATTTGCAGCATTGTTTACCATTTAAATGTTTATCCAAATACGAAAGCACCATCATAATTAAGTTTATTGTATTTTCTCAAAGCTTTAGTTTATTCAGTATTGTTATGTTGTGGCGATACACCGAGCCTATCACGATTTATTTAACGCAATCCTTGTCAATCATTAGTAAATAAGGTATCAAGTCTCAAATTATATAATAGATTTACAGCTAAAATTTGTTATAATTATAGAATTTGTTTATTATTCAGTCCACTGTATATTTAGTTTGTCAAGATCGTAACGATGAAATCATTTGGTACCTACATCTGCCTGGTTTCGGCTATCTTCATAGCTAGTGTAGTTATAGCCAATGCAGAACCAGTGGTAATTCGCCGTGGGGTCGACTTCAATGTCGTAGCAAGACGAGCACTTTCGGCTGGATCATCCACTCAATCTAGT
Source organism: Syncephalis fuscata (assembly GCA_025786725.1). NCBI lineage: Eukaryota > Fungi > Zoopagomycota > Zoopagomycetes > Zoopagales > Piptocephalidaceae > Syncephalis > Syncephalis fuscata. The sequence goes on along the minus strand of JAHLTZ010000046.1, from coordinate 66,615 downwards.
GTGTCTACCACAAACAAAAGATTTATGCAGCCATCAGGTGGATTTATCGTTACTTCCTCTATGCCTAGAAACAAAATATTTACCAACTCTTCGATGGTTAATCCAATGCCCAATTTTGATATACCATCTCTATTCATTAATAATAGCAGACCCAACAAATTACCTTCTGGATCACCTCAAATCAGCTTAACTATTAGATCACCTGAAAACCGTGAACTAAGCGAACCATTTTCGTCTAATAAGCCTGGAAAGCCTAGTAAACCAACTAAACCGGGAATGATTTAAACGGACAAACTTGGCAAGTCATCTTAACACGTTCAATATGCTAAATCACTTTGCCTAATAAATCGGCTCAATCTAAAGAGCCCGGTAACTATATGGACTTTTATACAAGTTTTGTAAATACTGAATGTCCATTTATGTTCATTTTATCCAATATCCAAGTATTATTAAACAGTTATTTCTTAAAAAATATTATGCAGCTATATTATTTAGTCTATCAATGCCTTACTATTTTAATTGTAAAGTATAGCAATTTTAAACATATTTATGTGTGCAAAATAAAGGCAAAAATGTTTTTTATTTAATAAGATATTGTTTTACAAAACTAAACATTAACTATTCAACGTCTCATACTCATTAAATTTTACAGTATCAATTTGTGATACATGTGCAATGCATCGCGTCTTTGGACGATTAGAAAGTTTTTTCGTAGCCCGTAAATTTTGGCAATGATTCACTACCAATGCTGAAGTAAGGGCCCTGAATACATTTAGTTAAATTTATATAATTTATCTTTGCATCTATCTACTTACCAACTTAATGGGAGTAAAGTATCGGTATAGCTGCCAGCCATTTGAAATATAATAAAAATACAACATATAATATTACATAATGAAATTAAACACATATTTTGTATTCCATCGTTGGCCAATCTCTTCCATGCATCCGATCCAAACGTACGGTATTGATTGTAAGCAACATGACAAAACATAATAGAAAAAAACAAATTGATAACAATAGTCAATCCAAACCAAACTATGGGTATAGATGAAGGAAAATGCATCACACAGAATCCCGAAGGATTTGTAGTTATAAACGAACGAAATATAACACTAAAGCCAAATGCCGGTAGTGGAAATAGCAGTAGAATGCCAACGTATAGTATCCATTTTTGTCGACCCTGTATCAAATAGGCTTTCTTCAGTAGTATAGTATTATTAAGTATATAAGCATACGGCATACTGCACCAAGTCGACCAAATCATAAGGCGACAGTTAACACCCGCACTAAGTATTAACAGTACAGCATAAACGGTAAATATAACACCAGGCCATGAAGCGAGCCAGCAACACCACGCAGGTATACTGCGATTATGTCTTGCAATAACAATGCTGGATAGGATAAAATTGCGTACAAAGATGCACGATGCAATTATTATTACTATATTATGTTTCAATGCACCTAGAGCATGATTGCGTTCTTGTTCAATGTCATCGACAACTTTCATATAGTAGTCGTCGATGCTCATTTCGCCACTTGGATGCAGTGAGATACCCCACTGACGCGTGGCATGCTTCATCCATGCCGTATCTCGATCGTTATGATAATCAATGGCTGGCATGGTTAAATAAGAAATGCTATAAAAATAAAAGACGAGTCATAAAGCTATAAACGATCATTAAAAGATAGTAATAAACATAGGCGCTGTTATATGTAATTTGTATAATATTAGTAAACAATTGTGGCGCACATATGCATAAGTATGAATCAAGTATTCGGATAAATGTAGGCCTAACTGACCTTGTGCTATTCCAGAATATTCTGGCCTTGGTTTTTAAAAACTAGTTTACATTCGGATTTACTCTCCACAATAAAGAAATAGGCATGTTATTAATGGCCTTATCAAAATGCTTTAATGGCTCAATGTTACTCCACATAATAGGCAGTGACCGTTTTATTGATTAATAAGTAATTAATAATAATTTTTGGTTTTAAATGTGTTGATACCAATAAATCTATATATAGATAAACAAGTTTGTTTTGAAATAACAGCTATTCACATAATTTGAGTAACAATTGAAGTAAAATGTTGCACACAATATAAAAATCAACTAATTGGATTTTTACTGTTTATTTAAAATGAAATAAAGAAAATGATAATTCACTGCTACTTAAAGAGTTGGTGGATCCCAAACATCACTGTTGATCACTTCAAAGTCTTCAGAAAACGCCGATTCTGATGTAATTGACTCTAATTCAGCATCAGTATGCGTATCTTCTTCACCTTCTTCATCTTCTTCATCTTTAGTTTCTTCTTTGACCTCTTCATCTTTATCTTCATCTTCTTTAGTCTCTTCTTTGACCTTTTCTTCATCTTCTTCATCTTCTTCTTGTTCTTGTTCTTCTTCTTCGTTGTCTTCATACATTTCATACACTTCACGTTCGTACATTTCATACTTGCTGACCTTGGACGCCATACTATTCTCCTCTTCCTCCTCCTCTTCCTCTTCTTCTGTATCTATTGGCTGTTCTACTTCTATTTCAACTGGTTCGTTGGTGGTAGAAATACTGGCACAGTCATCAAATACAGATTCATTATCTGTTTCGGCTTCAGCAGTTACTTCTTCTTCTTGGTTAGCAATTGAAGCTGTTTCTGAGTGATTGTCATCCGATTCCCATACAATAGGATGCAGGTCTTGTTCTTCTTGATAGTAGTTATCACTTTCGATATCCGAATTCGACCATTGAGCTGTTTGGATGGTAATCGACGAGGTGTTAAATGGCTCTGGCTCCATGTGTAAAGAAGAGGCACCTGATGGCACACTGCTTGTCTCAGATGCATAGGCAGATCGATTGGTCAAATCAGATGAACAGGTCGTTGTGGTAGACATGGCATCTTCATCATCAGTGTTCATATTGGAGAATGACAATGTTGGAATAACCAGTAGAGCTGAGTGTGATAAATGGTTTTCTTGAGTAATTGGCTCTACTCTATCTACAGTCGGTGTAGCATCCTTGGCTACTTCTTCCGTTGTAGCTGATTCTTCTTTGCTGGCTTCAGCTTCTTCTGTAACAATGGGCTTGGTGACACTAATCTCACACCACAAATGGTCACCAAAACGTGAACCATTAGGTGCTACAAGTCGCCAGTAAGATGTCTTCAGTCCAATTTGTTGTGGTGCCACTAAATCAACACTTAATACCGCTTGTTGTCCTGCAGCCAGTGATGGTACAGTGGTAGCAGTAACACTGCCCATTGATTCACCGCCTACACAGATCAATCGGGTATTTTCAGGCCAGCTAGAATCACCTTGGTTGGCTACAGTCCATGACTTGATAAATTTCTCTCCAGCCATAATGACCGTGCCATCTTCTGTGCTAGCATCGTTGATAAAAGTGCCATGATAAGATGCAGTGCTGCGAATGGAGCTGCCAATGGTGGTAAAACTTGATGCTATCGATCGACTGGTAATAAAATGAGTCAATTGATTCTGTTGCAATAGTACGATACATACCTTAAAGAAGCAAAGCTACCTGGTAGCTGAGACATAGACTGGCGTTCTGATACATCCCTGTCACAAATAATCTCTTCAGTCTTTTCACCAGTTGATTCAGACTGAGTAGTGGGCATGTTGTTGTTGTTGTTGTTATTTATGACCGAAGGATTTGGCTTAGTACTTGGTGTTGGTGTACCAGAACGATCCTCATTGCCAGATAGTCTATTAAACATGAATAAATCATTAAATAATATATTAAATATAATAATACTTACACCTGACCACAGAACGATTTATGAACGACGATAATGAAATAGGCTTACGTACATATAGTGATGGCAGTAAAGCAGTTTTAGTGGCTAGTGGTGATGGCAATGGTCGTTTGATCTTTAAAAAGACGTGTTCAGCGTCATGTTGATGTGTACTTGATGCTTCACAGCTGCTGCACAGATCAAAATCAAGACAGTTGCCACACTAATAACGTAAACAATTAGTATTAATTAATTAATTAATTAATAAATAGTCAATTTAATTACCTTGTAACGAGTACCGACAATACGGCAGTTGCAGTGATCGCACACTACGTTAAGATGGCGTACAGTGTCGGTATATGCTTGGGTCCAATTGTTATTTCTTGACGAACGGCTACGACAAGTAGAGCTTGATGTTCTAGTTTGACATCTCGCAGTGGTAGGTGTCGTTTTTGTCGTCGACTGAATATAGGGATTGCTGTTAATATGGCTACGGTCATCGGTATCTGGCTTCTCAATCACTGTGTATGTATGTCGAGTGCTATGAGACACGGCTCGGCCAATACACTTGGAGCATAGATCGAAATCGGCACATTGCTGGCACTTGTAGCGATGACCAGCAATCATCGTATCACAAAAGTCACACCACGCTTGATGATAGACAGGAGCTACAGCTACAGTTAGATAAGTAAGTAGTTAGTTAGCTATAGTCTATAAAGGCATGCATATACTAATAATCAAAATAGCTAATTACCTGGTGGTGCGGATGGTGTTGGACATGGCACTGGTGCTGTTGTTCTTGCCTGTTCGGTTCGCTTAAATCCATGATGCATGGGGTGGTGTTGGCGTACTGTCAGTGAACTGTAACAGCTTTGGCAGAAATCAAAGTCGCTACAGTGCATACAGTGATACCAATGGCCATCGACTAGCTCGCCACATCCATCGCACATCACACTAAGCTGTTCTTCGCGGTCGTTATTGTCTACCGTAGGTGCCGGTTCACTAGAAGCAGCTCTTTCGGCAGCAGTCACTGCAGCAACGGCCGAAGCAGAAGCAATCACCGAGGCAATATCTGTGGCACCATTAACAATACGCTGGCTCTTCTCACGAATCTCAGCGGCCAGTTCCAATGCTTGTTGCTCCAGTAAGAATAGCTGGCTATTGGGCACACCACCCAATTCATCAATCATGACAGAAGTGTCCAGTTGTGGCATGGCAGTGGTAGTAGTAGTAGCCGTAGCCGTAGAGTCACTTGACCGACTATAAGCATTAGATGCTATAGATTCACCAAGCTCATTGATCTTCTTATAGATCATAGACAGCTGATCCTCTACTGCGGCTAAATCCCCTTTTGTTGGCACATCTGTAATAAAAATAGCCAGTGCAGATAGTGTTAGATAGCTATCAGCCAAAACGACAACAGCCATAGTACTTACCAGTAGTCAATGTTGTTTGTGACACATTAGTACTGCCGTTATAGCCTAAATGGCTATTGGAAGTGGATAGTTGCTCAACAATCAAGTTTAGATAGCAACAAGTTTGCTTGGCCAAGTCTCCTTGATCTGGATTACAAATCTCAATAACCTTTTGCAGATTCTCGTCGTCATTGACAACAATATCGTCGGCTGTGCCAAACGGAGCACGGAAGAAGAGTCGAAACTGGCGATCGTCGTTAGCGTCGTTGTTGTCCGTAAGAGAGAATAGCCGGGCCGTCTATTTAAAACAGCGTATTGTTGTTATTAGTCATCGCCGTGGAAACAAACTATCAACACCATAGCACCTATATACACTCAACCACCACCACCACTACTTACATCTTGTTTTATTTTAGTGACGGTCACCTCGTTAGGACAAGGATAGAAGAGTCGACGTACTCGACCATAATGTGATAAACGAATGTGCAAGCTGTATAATGGTGTTGTGACTGACATATTTACGGGCAACCTTCCTGAAGGTGTATTTACACACTACACAAAGAATAAATCGTTGTTGGTCTACACACTTGTAGACATAAAGTGCAAAAAGGAGGAAAGGTTCCAAGAAGTACAGTAGTAGACAGCAGTAGATAGTCTCCGTAGATATTCAAATAGAATAGAATAGAATAAAAGCCAGGGGCAAGTGAAAGAGTGAGTAGAGTAGAGTGGTAAGTGAGTGGAGAGAAAAGAAGAATGGAAGGTAAAAGAAAGGGAAAAGGAGTGAATGACAAGGCACACACCTACACACAAATATCTACACTACATATTGTTAAATAGTTTCAATTTAAACACATGGCTATTGGTAAACGGTTGTCAAGAAATAATGACTCATCATGCAAATCAACGCTTTATTAAAGACAATAAAGCATATCATTCTGGTAATGGTGGAGCAATAATAGTCATACGCATGTCTGTATATGATTGGTAGAGGTGGTGGCAGTGCCTACGTGCATACCAGGGAGTGCTTAGTGAGCCTCTTCTACGACCTCAGACTCTTTAGGGAAGAGATATTCAACTGGAATGGCTTCTTCGGCACCGGTAGACTGGGCAGTGGCTACTACATCAGCACGGGCATAATCAGCCACGGCAGTCTCAATATTTTCGTCAACAACAGGTGCCTATCATCGTCACAACAATTAGTCATTCATTTACCAATCCATCAATACTAATTACTATAACTATGGATAGTAGATACTTACGGTGGGTTGAGCTGGTGCACGGAATGTCTTTACTTGATCAAGATCAGCCGATTTAGACTATTCATTATTAAATTACCCATTAATACTTACTTAAACGATCCAGTCCATTTAACTTACAGTAGCACTTGGCTTATAGCCACGCAGTTCTTTAACAAACAAATCTTGCACTATATCTATAGTATTACACCAGTTAATAGTTAGTAGTTTGTGGTTGATAATATAAATTAGTATAGATTGAGCGCTTACCCTTGGCCAATGGTGTGGATGGCGCAACAAATGTACGGACCGCCTAATAGATTCAATACTATTAGTAAGTATATACAGACATATAGATAGGTAATATATAGTAAAAAACACGCGATTTATAGTTTTGATTCCTTCGATCATGACATCTTTAGTCATACAAATGTCCATTAACTACTTACCTGATAAGATGGCTGACGCACAGCGCGTACAATCGACGATGAAAGAATACGGAACTGCATAGTAGTTGTAATAAGTAGCGTAGACGCTAGTGGATTCAACAATAACTTGCAACAACAAATAAGAGAGAAAGAAGTCTGTTAGTCGGAAGTGTGTGTGTGTGTGTGTAGTTACAAGTGTCTATTACCGCCATCACTATCAATATCTATAATTATAATTATATTAATTACTACAAACACACATTTATAACTGAACTGAGTTCCGATTGGCAGTTCTATTCTTGGACTAGAAACTATCAAATAACTACCAGTATCGATAGCTCTAATGGCTTATAGTAACAGTATCACTATCACTGTTCTTCTTTAAATTTGCTATGCAGTATGGCTCTAGCGTTACAATAATGTTGACTCGACTATTACTATTATTACTATCTGTTTGGATAGCTATCGTGGCTATGGGAAGCCTGGTTACGGCAAATGAACATAGTCATCGAGTAAGTAACCTGTAATGAGTTAGTGGTCAGCCTAGTACTTTTTATTAACAATATAATGTAACGAACAATATACAGTATTCACCGGGAGAACAAGTCGTTGTTTGGCGTAATACGATAGGACCTTTTGATAATCGACAAGAAACCTATGCATTTGATCAGCTACCTTATTGCCGTCCAACTTCATCAGTCATGTATCAACATGAATCACTCGGTGAAGTCTTACAAGGCATGGAACTAGTCGATGCCAATATGGGTCTTTTATTTCTACGTAAATACAATCATCTAATAGTAATAGCGGTTAATCATATCTAATATCTATATCTATATCTATATCTATATATTAATTAGAGGATCAATTAAATAAGACGCTGTGTAAAGAATATACACTTGATCATCACCAAATAGCCAAATTCCGTTTTGCTATAGAGCACAATTATTGGTATGAATTAATAGTGGGTAAGTATAGACTAATAGATTATATTCAACATTAATATTAATATAATTGAATAGATGAACTACCAGTATGGGCATTTGTAGGTAAACAGAATGGAATTATGGATAAATCACTATTAGTATATACACATCAAAATTTCACTTTCTATTATAATAATGATCAAATTATTGAAGTGTATCTTGAACCAAGTAATCCTATCCAATTACCAAATCAATCATCGACCACACCATTATCTATTCATTTTACGTATTCAGTTCAATGGATACCGACTAAGAAGACATTTACATACGTTATGAACGATATGCCACCCATGAATTCTTTTCACCTCAGGTAACTACATATTATTATTATTATAATAATAATAATGATACATTGATCATTGACTATTTTATATAGATTTATTGGTATTCTATTCTGTGTTCATTTTGATTACTGCTTTTATAACTGGATTAACAACGATAACCATACTACGGGCCCTACGTAAAGATTATATACGATATGACCGTGAAGTGGGTCTAGGTGATTTGGTAATGGCCAGCACAGTTAACATAAAATGTAAACCATTAATAAGTATTTACAATGATAGGATTGTGATTTAGGTGATGAATATGGATGGAAACAATTATACGGTGACACTTTCCGTCCACCGCGTCATTTGTGTTTATTTGCCGCATTATTAGGCACTGGATATCATTTATTTGCCACTTTATTACTTGTCGTTGGATTACATTTATTTGGACACTTGTTTCAAGCGTGCGTATTTAAATAGGCTCTATTATGTAATGAATTTAACCCCTATACATGATATAGACCTGGTGAAATGACTACAGCCATTCTTCTGCTTTATGCAGTGACATCTTTTATAGCTAGTTATATTAGTGGTCGGTATTATCGCATGTATGGAGGTAGGTTGGATAGTATGCTATCCTGTCATGTCATATTAATATAATATGGTATAAGGTCGAAGGTGGATTCGGTGCACAATGGTAACAGCGGGTTTGTGGCCTACAATTGCTGTATCTGCTACTCTACCGGTCAATATAATTGCTAGTGTCTACTCTAGTACACGGGCCATTCCATTTACCACTATTGTAGGTTATATAGACACATTAATGGCTATTATACAGATATACGATAGATATTAATGGTATTGGTTCTAGTTATCGTTGGTAGCTATTTGGCTTTTTCTTATTTGTCCATTATCGCTATTTGGTGCGGTATTTGGACGTAATCACGCTAGTCGTTGGGAACCACCTTGTCGAGTGCATCCAGTAGCGCGTATGGTACCAGAACCACCAAAGTAACTACATAACAATAGTAATGCGTACATCTATCTATATCTATATTAATTGATGAATGAATGGATGAATGGATGAATTAGATATTTGGAACCAGTGTTTATGGTTATATTGACAGGATTCTTGCCATTCTGTTCTATCTTTACAGGCATGTACTACATTCTAGTATCATTCTGGTCATTTAGTACATTTTACATCTATGGATTTACTTTAATGGCTTTATGTTTACTGGCTTGTTTAACCTCCAGTATTGCCGTTCTATCTACCTATCATCTGTTAAATGCTGAAGAACATCGATGGTATGTAGATTATATCTATTGAATGGTATATATGTTTACTCACACGAATAATTAGGCATTGGAGATCGTTTTTGGCTGGTGGCTCGGTGGCCTTTTACATCTATTTGTATATTATCTACTTTTTCTTTGCTAATACAAAGTATGTATAAATGTGTGACATAGATAGATAGATTAATGGTTTTGGCTTATAGAATGACCGGTCTATTTCAAACTAGCCTGTATTTTGCCAATATGACCATTGGTTGTGGTGCTTTATTTGTTGCACTAGGTAAGTAGATCTTTTTTATAGAAATATATGTATAACATATTTTAACCAACCATCTCAAGGTTCACTTGGCTATTTATTGTCAAGTTGGTTCGTTTATCGTATCTACCGTAATGTTAAAATGGATTAGTAGATGACAAGAATAGTGGTAGTGGTTGGAACATTAATATTGGTCATAATTTAACATGATAGCCATAAATAATATATATAATATATAATATATATTTATATTAATAATGAATCATTAAGCTGTTTATATGGGTTGTTCTGCCGCGGCATTTTGCATTATTCGCCTACAGAATAAATAATATTAATAAGTAAATACTGTTACTACTGTTACTACTTACATTTCTTGTCGAACTCTTAATACTTCACGGCTGTTGGCCAGTGCTGCCTCTTCCTTTTCAATACCGATGGCCAGTGCACTCTTAATAGGCACGGCACCAAAGTGTTGCGCTTCAAGTTGTGCCAATCGTCGTTCCGTATCTTCACGGGCCCGAATAGCATAGAATTCCGATGTGGCCTCGGCATAAGCTTGTTGTTCTGGCAGACCCGTTGACATAAGATACAATTGATATTGCACCACACTATAATCAATTAACCAACCATAATTAACATGATAGTTAAATATATGCATACACACACACACACACACACCACACAGCTACTTACTGTTCACCGGTGGGACTTTCTCCCTCTTGGCAGAGGTGGGTCCAATCGCGTCGATTATGGCCATCCCATTCAAGTAGTAGGCGTGGTCTACTTAGTTCATAAGGGTGTTCTTTGTAGAATCGTCGTCGCAATGCATCCTCTGGATAAACAATCACCGGTGGCCGTACCGGTGTATATTTCTTTGTTTTTCGTTGACGACTAAGTGCCGAGTCAAGGCGCTGTCTACTGATCAATGCTGGATCGCCACGGCCACTCTCCTCCGCTGCCTCTTCGAATGGCTGTGCACCACGCGTGTCAGCCTGAGAAGCACGAATAAGCGATGGACCGGGCGGGTGACGCTGTACAGCACGTAGCCATACAGGTTCTTTTTCAGAATACGCGCTTGTAATAAACGCGACACCGTATGCGCTACCTTTGAAGGCGCTGCTTTGTGTGTCATTGATCCAATAGATATATGTAGTATGAATATGGTGGTGGTGGCGGAGAGAAAAAGACACGAGTGGTGTTATTTTTCCTTGCTTCTTTTTTTCCATTTCAACCGCGTCGACATTAACATACTACTAGCCAGTATGATACCCGATACTGAAATGCAACTGGACGGTGTAAGCCAGCGAGAGATTGAAGCGGCAGCGGCAGCCTTTGAGATGGCGTAAGTATTGCTTCAATGTATAGTTATTAGCGAGTGTTGACACAGACCACTAGTGAACGAAAAGAACTACAGCAAGATAGTCTAGTACTATTATTACGCGCCTACTATCAACGTCTATTTCCTTATAAACAGTATTTTCAATGGCTTAATTACGGTCCAAGTAAGTAATATGGACAAATACGTTGTGTATTTATAAGTATGTATATTTACATATTTATATGTGTATATAGTCTCTGGACCCACGTTTCAAAACCGTGAATTCAGTTTTACACTTCAAAACGACGTCTATGTCCGCTACCAGTCATTTAAAGACGTGGACGACCTACGCACCGAACTGTTACGTATGTGTCCGGTCAAGATTGATATTGGTGCCATCTACAACGCGAAGGTATTTATTAAAAGTTATAAATAACAGTAACACTAATATAATATAATATAATATAATGTAATAGCCTAAAGATAAGAAAACATTACGACAAGGTGCATTTCAACCATTGGAAAAAGAATTGGTATTCGATATTGATATGACAGATTATGACGATATACGTACATGTTGCAGGTAAATAATCTATAGTACAACGAAGATATATATATATATATTTATTATTTATAATAGTGGTGGCAATATTTGTCTTAAATGTTGGGATTTTATGACTATTGCTATTAAAATAATTGATAGAGCATTAAGAGGTAATAAGAGCAATTATAATAGTTGTTTATTTAGATACTTATTATTGAGTAGATGATTTTGGATTTAAACATTTATTGTGGGTGTATAGTGGTCGACGTGGTGTCCATTGTTGGGTGTGTGATGCACGGGCACGTCGATTAAACAATGAGGGTAGAAAAGCGATTATAGGATGGATTGAAGTGGTAAAGGTAAGTGTCGATGTTTATATTTATTAGAGTGTGTTTAAGTCTAGTGGTTGTTATTCCTAGGGTGGTATGCAAAAGACACGCAAGGTCCATTTACCCGCTGTACTTCCTCCATCACTTCAACAAGCGATGGCTGTATTAGAGAATAACTTTGAAAGTTGTGTTCTTGAGAAGCAAGATATATTAGGCGAGCCAAGCCAATGGCGAAAAGTATTGGATATTATCAGTGATGACGGTAATGGCTGTAGAAACAATAACTATCAGATTGATCTAATAGGAATATAGGTATTCGGCAAACATTAAATAAGCAATGGACCGATAATAGCACACAAGACTCTGTAGAAAGATGGCAATCGTTACGTAAATTACTGGATAATCCACCTAATATGGTAAGTAGTTTATTTTAGTTGTTATGGTTATTATAACATTAATCTAACATTAATTAGCGTGGTAAACGTTTATATCCAAGTAATTTAGCACGGGATATTATGTTCCAATATATGTATCCACGACTTGATGATAAAGTTACAGCTCAGTTAAATCACTTGCTTAAAAGTCCATTTTGTGTTCATCCTAAAACTGGTAAGTGTTTTAATGGAAATTTATGGATGGTTTGTTAATAAGTGATTATTTAGGACGCGTATGTGTACCGATTAATCCAGAAATATGCGAGCAATTTAATCCATTAACAGTGCCAACTGTTGATGATTTAATTAACGAGATTAATGCATATGATGCACAAGTAGCCAAAGATCAGCAAGTGAACGATAATAACGGCTCTACTCGAAGAAAAGTATTAGGCAAGTAGTAATAAATAGATGGATGTAGCTACTATTGCTTACAGTTATCGGTAATTAGATATGGAAAAGACTTCGTTAAAGCCATATATACAGTCGTTTAAAAGCTTTGTTAATCAAGTGGTTAAAGATGAAGTAAAACAGAACCAAGGTAAGTAGTAAGATATGATTAAAACAGATTTAATTATAATTGTTATTAGATGATATGGAGTTTTAAATGGATTGTAGTTTCAAATTTGATGATCTTGCAAAGCGTAACTTGATTTATTCTGTACTACTTGATTATTTATGGTGAATTAAAGTACCATTTATTACTTAATATTATATACATATATACATATATATTGTTTATTAAGAGCATTTTGAGAATGTTTATCAATTATTTAGTAGTAATTATTCAGTTATTTATTTATATTACGTAAAAGTGAAAAATAGCAATGATTATATAAATGAATTTAATTATTATACTTTTTTGTAAAATGCGTAATAGTGAAAAGAACTAGATGATAAGCTATTTCGATATTAGTAAAATTCAATCGTAAATAATTACTAATAGCATTGTTTTTAATGGGATGGTTTTAAGCCCACGTAGGGAATATGCATGGCATAGTTTGAAGGTGTTTTCGATTCTATTAGATATGGATCAACTACTATGTAGCCGGAATATAGCCAGTTTTGAGTACTTGGTAAGGAAAGCGGTTGGATGACATTGACATATACAATAACTTTTTGTTTGGCAGGTACTTCGACAATCTCTTGACTAAATCCGACAATAGCAGCATAGGATTTATACTGGCTTGGGTCGAAATTACTGCATGTAGTGTCGCTGTTGCAAATTGTAGCTGCCGCACGATGAAATATCCGGTATTTCTGACTCTCATATTTAGTATTATGAATAGTAATTGGTTGTACTAAATGGTGATATAGCCCGTTTATCAACTCCAATTTTTCCGATAGCCTTATCACCGATGGTTTTACCGTAAATGTAGCATGAGTTGCGCTATAGGCATTAATCATACCAGCCCCTTGATAAAGCACCGATTCTAGAACACCATCTAAGGTTGAACTGATGGGGCGAGCTGTATTTTGCAGCAATGAATTAATGACCCAAACATCTAGTTTCATATCACGATACATATCGAGTATTAAGGCGACTACACCAGCGGTATAGGCAACAGGAGCAGATGGACTACTATCATATCCGTAGCTTTGACTGCTATATGGAAAGGTTGTAAATAAATTGATGCCAGGTGCCATAAACTCTGGACTCAAAAAAATGCTTTCTCTAATCTGTTGCTTGTATTGTGTATTGATGCGTACTTTGTCTGCTTCATTTACTTGACCAGTTTCTTCTAAAAACTCGAGTTGAGTATTCGCATTTCCTTGAATATGTTGTTTAATAAGCAGTGCATCTTCCATGGTAATGCTAAATATAGGCACTTCGCATACATGTTTTTTTCTAAACATGCGAATTGGTGACTGTCCATAATGGGCATAACAATACCTTTGGCATTGTGCGTTTTGGCAAACATTGCTAAAAATTTATCTGAGCATTGCAAATTCATTACTAAAAGCACATTGCCGCTTATGTCGCCCTGTATAATGCATTTGCCTTGAAATAGTACAACGTTAACCAGTTCTACTTTTGCTTTGCCTGTATCTACTTTCATATAGTTGCAATAATGTTGATACAAAATACGAGTTCTAGATGATCCATTAAGCCAAAACCAATGGGCAATGTAGTTGGGTATTTCTACTCCACCAACAGAAATAACCGATGAACCAGCTAGGGATATAGCATGTTGATTCTGAACATTATGGCTACTGCTTAACGTAGGTGCAATAATAATAACATTATTCTTAGCTGCCTTGTCGATAGCTCTTTTTAACTCTTTGATGGAATCATTCGTGTCCACGATGGTAGGTAAAACAATAATATTCATACCATGCTCTACTGCCTTGTTCAGTGCCTTCAAAACGTATTTAGCTTCGGTCGTTCCTTTGCATCCAAATACACGATAAATGCCCAAGGTGGCTTGTGGCGCAATGCCAGAAAATGTTTTTGTTAACCCACCAATGATTCCGGCAATATTGGTACCGCTTCCCTTACAATCCATGACAGAATAGCCACTTGAAGGTGGGACGTTTGTACCATCATAATAATCTCCAACAAAGTCAAAAGAATAAGCCGTTTTAGATGTGCTTGGAAAGTGTTTTTTAAATGCATCATGGCTGTAGCTAATGCCACTATCAATGATACCAATTTTTACATCTTTTCCAGCTAAGTTGTATTCCGAATGCAGTAAGTCAATACCAGTCACTTCATAATTATTGGGTGGTTTAACTATTCTATGAGTACCGCTTGAGTAGTAGTGTGGCTGGTTAGTGGCCGCAACAAGTTTAAAATCAAGTGCGCTGCCTCGTGGATCATGTGGAATAAATTTTAAAAGATTATTACTTTCTTGGCCATGGGTACATGGCGTTAAAAGTACTACGGCTAATACGAAACTTATATGATTACGCATTGTATAGAATTGCTGCTGGAGTTGATATCCAATAAATAAATTATGGTCCTAACAGCGAAAAAACAAACAAAATTGGCAAAAAATATTTGCAATCTATAGAAATAATTAAAATGTATTTTAAATGCATTATAATCATATTTAGTAGCTCTCTTTGTGGTTTAAAATAGTTAGAGGCCGCATTTTGCACCTTCCGCTTTTGCTATTTCAAGTTCAAAAGCGGATTTGGATATTTGCATGTTATACTAATTGTATATCTTCGTATGCATATGGTATATTTTACATTGTTTGAAATGGCACTTTTATTGCCTATTTGCTCATAACAATATCAAGTGGCAATAGGATGCATGATAAACTAATGGCTAAAAAATTTAACTTGTTTATTAATCCTGTTTTCTTATCTATAACAGCTATTCCATTTTCACCGAAAAATTATTGAATCTAAACTATTTAAGGAATAACGTGCGTTTTATAGCAGTCGAATGACAATTGCTATCTAGCTGTATTCAGTTAGTTAATCTATAAGTAGCTTATATCATATTTTCTGGTTATTCACGTGGAAACATTCATAATTACACCATCGTGTTGATATTTATCAAAAGATAACAACAAAATGGTTTTGCCTTGCTATCGAACAATGCAAATACCGAATGAGGAAGCAAATCACGCTACAAATTCTAAATAAATAATAGAAAAAACAATTATACATTATTTCGATACTGCTGGTAAAGACACAAGGCAGTCGCATATTTGTACATATGCTGCTATCACATGTTTCACCACTCACCAATAAGACATTTTCGCGCAAAGCCTTGTTTAATACCGGACAACGATAGTCGTGCGTGAAAATGCATACGCACTACGGATAAGCACATTGTTGTTCAGTAATGAATAATAAACAAAATTACTACAGTTGAACCTAATGCTCATGCTATGCTTATTAGTTATAACAGCAATAATTCTATACTATACTCTTACGAACAACATTGGATATACTTCAGCTATCAAATACTACCAATAGCCTACACTAGTTTAGTTTTTTAGCTGATACTACAGCTCCGTTAAGTTAAGGCAACAACAGTTCGGATTTGTATGATACACCTCGTGTTATTTACACGACCTATTATTATATTTATTTGTCATACGGCACTGACCACATATGTTTATTGTTGCTCAAGTTAGCATAAATTGTATAACGTTTAGCACACTTATCAAGAAAAACAATTTTTATTTTGCTTGCATTGCTGCTTTTTAGTTTCTCGGTAGCACTAATGATTATTTTCGTTTTTGTAATAACCGGTAAGTGTGCGAATCAACAGGCTGCCCTTACGCTGCAACCTGACATCCAACTTAGAAATTGTACACTCCCCGCCTTAGCTCCTGTTCTGGTATTCGCCTTATCCGCCAAAAATCCTCATAGTATTTGGTTATTGGACTTTTAATACTATTAATCCATAGCCGCACACGAGCTGTTTTACATATGTACTACACTAGTATTCAATAATCCTGGTTTCAACAAATATCTACAGAAACTACTGGACTTGGTTGTTCGGCTTTTATTTGCATGTAAAGTTAAATTATTATCTAATAAAATCAATTGCATTAATGGCAATCACTTGATATTATTTTATTGTTAAAACATTACTATATTTGTCGGCTCTATCTTTATGGAAGCATTGTAACAAATCCAATTATTATACTACTTGACTATAGAGCAAATATCAACTACTTTACACGTGATTTCAGCGTCGACATATCATCATTAATCTTATTAGACTAACAGAAAGGTATCATTATTCCGGTTTATGAAACACCAAAACTATTGAGGAAAACAAGCACAATAGAAATTCATGCTGCTGAGCATTGGTTCTAGGCCTGTGTTGTTGCACAGCCCGAGGAACCTAACTGGTTTGGCACAATTCTGGTTAAAAATTCAGCACGCAATGCTATACAATTCTACAAGCCGTCATGCTAGAATCTGATATAAAAAACCATGGATTTCATGTTTAATTTAAACTAATCACCTTATCCGCTCTACACCATTTTGCATCACTAGCGTTATTGGGTAGTATCTTTTCTAAATTTGCCAGTTAATTTATCTAAATTTTACTAGTATTTTGATTATATTATCTGACACTCTATTATACGTATTATAAATTATTACACAATGCTACACCACTTTAAAGTCTTGTCTGCCGTCGCATTGTTGATCGGTGCCGTGACCGCAGATGCTGTAAATTCTGCCGCTAACTTTGGTGTTTCAAAATCTCAGTTTGGAAATGATAAGTTACGCGGTGTAAACCTTGGTGGCTGGTTGGTGCTTGAACCATGTAAGTTACAGTTCTAATTATGATAGACAGCATTAACTAATATCACTATGCTACCTTGGGCTATTTAGGGATTACACCTAGCTTGTTTGAGCAATTTGTTTCACGTCCAAAGGAGCAACAGGCTGCGGACGAATGGACATTTTGCGAAAAACTTGGCCGTCAGGAAGCCGAACGTCAACTGCACGCCCATTGGGACAACTGGGTGACAGAGAAAGACTTTCGCGATTTGGCTGCCGCCGGCATCAACTCAGTTCGTATTCCCATTGGCTACTGGGCGGTAGATGTGGCTCAGGACGAGCCATGGGTCCAAGGCCATCTTCCGTACATGACCAAAGCTATTGGCTGGGCCGCCAAATACAAAATGAAAGTTATCATTGATCTGCACGGTGCACCTGGTTCTCAAAATGGCTTTGACAATAGCGGAAAGCGAGGTGACATTGGATGGCAATCGAAGCAAAGCAATATTGATCGTACACTCCATGTCCTCGGGACGCTCACCAATATGTATAATGAACAGAAATACCCTAATGTAATTGCGGTGGAACTTGTCAATGAACCGCTCCGATGGAAGTTAGATATGGGCAAGATTGAAGACTTTTACCGTAAGGGCGTGCCTGTTGTTCAGCAAAATAATCCAAATCGATATGCAGTAATTCAAGATGCATTCAGGACATTAGGAGAGTGGGAGGAGTTTCTAACGCCATACAAGAATACAAAATTAATTATGGATTTTCACAGTTACCAAGTATTTAATGATGAGCATATTGAAATGTCAGACGAACAGCATCTGGACGACATTTGTAAACTTAAGAAAGAAGTTGCACGTTCTCAAACATTCGTCGATACATTTACTGGTGAATGGTAAGTATTATTTTATGTAAATACAACAGTCTGTAAATGCATTTGCTAATTTTTATTTGTACAAAAGGTCGCTAGCTCGTACTGACTGTGCCAAATGGCTTAACGGATTTTTGGTCGGAGCTCGTTGGGATGGCACCTATCTTCGTGGACCTGTCCATCCAGGTGCCACTTGTAAAAACGATAGCGACATACGCTATTTCACTAAAGAATACCGTCAATGGCTTAAGCGATATGCTGAAATCCAGATGGATGCATTTGAAGCTGGTTCAGGCTGGTTCTTCTGGAACTTCAAGACTGAACGTGAGCCACAATGGAGCTACTTGGAAGGAGTCAAGCAAGGCTGGATTCCAAA
Source organism: Syncephalis fuscata (assembly GCA_025786725.1). Lineage (NCBI taxonomy): Eukaryota > Fungi > Zoopagomycota > Zoopagomycetes > Zoopagales > Piptocephalidaceae > Syncephalis > Syncephalis fuscata. Next base: position 47,899 of record JAHLTZ010000046.1, on the reverse strand, counting down.
GGATCCATCTAAACGTACCTACAGCTGTGAGAAACGTTGGTAGATTTACGGTGACCATTCAAATCATGAATATCATTATTTGAAGCTTATTACATACGGCTAATTTAATTATTAAAATAATTCTTTGTTTAAAATACTCTTACGAAATGTGAATTTATTGTTTCAGTCCAATCACAGTGGTTAACTGTATTATAAAATCACAACAACTGCATCGATTCACTGCCTTTATAACTGTTTTTCTTTATATATCAGCTATTATTGGTTATTATTTTAATATTAAATATATTTAATTATTCATTACACACTTATTTATAAACTGTAGTATTTTTTATAATGAATGCAAATATGGCTAATGGTAACTTATTACAAAGCAGTAATAGCAATTCGTTGTATTACGCAGCTAACTCATTCATTACATGAACTATCGTAAAGCATACGATTCAGTCATTAAATATAACTGTGGCGTTTTCATTACAAGTGTAATCCATCTTAGTATAAAACAGCAGTAGAATTATTGTAGTCATATTTCATTTCAATATTGACTGCTATCAACAAATAGTTTATCACATGAGCTGAAAGTATCACATAAAGCAAAAATATAATGGTGTTCAACTTTATCATTAATAATTATATGATATTTAAATGACACTTTGATATAACTATTGATATATTTTATTATTCAATAAATAATATTTATCTATTTCAGTTTGTTTTTCTTGTCTTAGTTACAAATATTGTTTAGTTTATTGTTCAAAAGCATTAGTAATTGTTAGCTAACAATGAGAGTTTATTGTAAATACTTACCAAACAAAGTATATTGTGTCAAGCTGGGTGCATATTTATTAATAACTTTTCAATAAGAAAGTAGATAATACTTAATCAAATCAACATCGTATAAGCAATCTGCTACAACATATTAGGATTTGCTCATTACATTTAATATTTTTAGAATTGAAAATATTATTGATATCCATTAATGTTACAATAACTTTTGGCTAGTTTATATTTGTTGGTAAAACTTGCTATAAACTATTTATTCAAGTAATTGAGCATAGGTAAATAGTTCGCTGTCCTTGATAAAATCCTCGTAGAATTCGGTTTCAACCGTAAAGGTTATATCAAGACCACTTTTTCCCGTTTTCGGACAAGGTGGCGCTTCGTAAATAGTGTGAATAAGTGTATTGGAGGGGGTATATCGTCTACAGCACACAGGATTACCGCTACCAAAGTCCATTTTAGCATAGTAACCAAACTTAGACCAATCTGAACTAATAAAATCAAAACCTTTTTCAAAAAATGACTTATTAGCTATTGATTTTGCATTTTCAACTTTTGTCCACAAGATCCATTCTTTGGCACTACTTTTTTTTGTAAGGGTAAGTAATTGGCGATGTGCTAAAGCTATACTACCAAGTGATCTATTTAATAAATCACCTGCTGTTATCTCTAGCATTGTCACGTCAACCACATTGCCAAAATAGTTATCAGGAATATTATCCAGATAAGGCTGCATGTTAAAAGCATCACATCCAATCAGCAATTTTTCTGCTGGAATCCGCCGAACTTTAACATGTGTTTTCCATAATAAGCTCAAGACAGCATCTATTGTAGAAAACCATCCGGAGTTACGTTCTTTTTCACTAAGTGAATCAATGGCTGCCCGCTTCAACTGTGCAAGGCTTTCTGGACTGAACCGAAGTAGTGTCGGCTGTCTAGAAACACTTGGTGTATTTTTGTGTACTTTTGGAGACTGATTTGACCTCGGCTTCCTCAGTACATGCCTTAATTCAGGTTCAAGTTGCAGTAGTTGTCGATTATTATTTGGTGGAGACGGTGTCTCTCCTCGTGCGAATGCCGCCCATGTTTTTAAAAACATTGACCAACCAATACCATCAGCAATGTAATGATGTCCCGACTGACAAATCATTAATCCCGAGTTATTTGCAAATCGCGTGACATGGATAACTGTCGGTATGGCTTCTGCTTCATTTGCAAAGACAGCCTGCCATTCAGGTGAAATACTGCTGTCTGGCCAGTTCTGATTATATGCTGAAATATCATTTTCACAATATGATTCCCGGTATGGCACACCTTCATCAAGTGATTGCACCTCGTATTGGTCGTTTCCAATGGATACCAATCGGCCGGCAACAATAGGATATTGCTCGATTGTTTTTTGCAGCGCACTAATCAGCCTTTCAGTAGGCATGAAATCTGCTGTATTTTCATGGTTTTTATAAAAGAAAACACGCTGTGTATGTATTGGAATAGGACTGTAATCAGTGTCACTTAATTCGTATTTGGATTGTGTATGACCATTTGGTAAATTGACCAAAGTGTCAATAACAGTGGTTAAAGCCATATCTAAACAATGTAATAAACAATAAAAATAAGCTTAATAAAACAATGCGATAAAGTAGTACTATTTACCGTGTTAATTTTTCTTGGTTTTTGTAAAAGCAATCCGCTTTTTAAGTAAAATATTGAACATCGCAATAGGCATACACTTATTATTGCTGTGTTGACACTTAGGCCTTTGAGAACGCGCTAATTAGTCACATTGTAGAAAGCAAAATATGACTCAAGTAAAGTAAAATTAAAATAGCGAATTTACTCTTAAAGTATTCTATCTAGTAGTTGTGATGACTCACCGATAAATTAAGTTGTCGACCGAATGACTCAATAGTAAAACAGTCACGTTGTTTTGTGTTACTGTTAAGGCCTTGGATTTTACTCAATACCGAAATTGTCTACGCAACTGACGCTGCTGGCTACTTCATACACAGTGCATACATTTTATTCATTATTATATTTTGTGTAAATTGTGTGCAGAATTGCATGACCTATAAGCTAAATATTTTACATAGTTAGACTTTTGATATTAAGCAGCTATAGTTACTGACTGGTGCGTTTGGCTTTATTGCTATGACAACCTTTTAACACGATACAATCGCAATTTTTTGCTGTTTTTATACGTGTTTGCGTAAAATCAAAATAAGTGTATTAGTTGTATTAAATTTATTGAGCCAAATAAGCTTACTGTTTAGTAATCAAGTATAAGTCAGTTGAAAGTAGCGAGTTTTTACTTTCAACATGTTATTGTAAATGCAATAATAATTATACTAATTAGATTGTATCACCACAAAATAAGCAAATATCGCAAACACACCACATAATTTATTTATTTATCACATAAATCATCGTAAACCATACAAGTCGACAAGAACTGTAGTAATCGCTGCCAATAAAAAGTTTTTATTATAAATACTTATTAAATCAAGTATATTGTGCAAGCTGAGTGCACATTTATTAAACAACTGCTCAATAAAAAGCAGGTAATACTTAATCAAGCCAGTATCGTATAAGCAATTGAGTATAAAATATTATTGATATCCATTAGGCTACAACGATTTTAGTTAATTTATATTTGTTGGCAAAACTTGCTATAAATATTTATTCAAGTAATGAGCATAGGTAAATAGCTCGCTGTCCTTGATAAAATCCTGTAGAATTCGGTTTCAACCATAAAGGTTATATCAAGACCACTTTTTCCTGTTTTCGGACAAGGCGGTGCTTCACAAATAGTGTTAACAAGTGCATTAATATGTGCATATCGCCTACAGCACGCAGGACCACCGTTGCCAAAGTCCATTTTAGCATAGTAATCAAACTTAGACCAATCCGAACTAATAAAATCAAACCTTCTTCTTTAAAAAATGACCTATTAACTGTCGATTTTGCATTTTCAACATTTGCCCACAAATCCATTCTTTGGCACTACTTCTTTTTCAATAATAAGTGGTTTACGATGTGCTAAAGCTATACTACCAAGTGATCTATTTAATAAATCACCTGCTGTTATCTCTAGCATTGTTGAATCAACCACATTGCCAAATAGTTGTCGGGAATATTATCCAGACAAGGCCGCATGTTAAAAGCGGCACCTTCAAGCAGTAATTTTTCTGCTGGAATCCGCCGAACTTTAACATGTGTTTTCCATAATAAGCTCAAGACAGCATCTATTGTAGAAAACCATCCGGAGTTACGTTCTTTTTCACTAAGTGAATCAATGGCTGCCCGCTTCAACTGTGCAAGGCTTTCTGGACTGAACCGAAGCAGTATTGACTGACTAAAACACTTGGTGTATTTTTGTGTACTTTTGGAGACTGATTTGACCTCGGCTTCCTCAGTACATGCCTTAATTCAGGTTCAAGTTGCAGTAGTTGTCGATTATTATTTGGTGGAGACGGTGTCTCTCCTCGTGCGAATGCCGCCCATGTTTTTAAAAACATTGACCAACCAATACCATCAGCAATGTAATGGTTCCCAGCATGACAAATCATTAATCCCGAGTTATTTGCAAATCGCGTGACATGGATAACTGTCGGTATGGCTTCTGCTTCATTTGCAAAGACAGCCTGCCATTCAGGTGAAATACTGCTATCTGGCCAGTTCTGATTATATGCTGAAATATCATTTTCACAATATGATTCCCGGTATGGCACACCTTCATCAAGTGATTGCACCTCATATTGATCGTTTCCAATGGATACCAATCGGCCGGCAACAATAGGATATTGCTCGATTGTTTTTTGCAGCGCACTAATCAGCCTTTCTGTAGGCATGAAATCTGTGTATTTTCATGGTTTTTATAAAAGAAAACACGCTGTGTATGTATTGGAACAAGAATGCAATCAGTGTCGCTTAATTCGTATTTGGATTGTGTATGGCCATTTGGTAAATTGACCAAAGTGTTAATAATAGTGGTTAAAGCCATATTTAAACAATGTAATAAACAATAAAAATAAGCTTAATAAAACAATGCGATAAAGTAGTACTATTTACCGTGTTAATTTTTCTTGGTTTTTGTAAAAGCAATCCGCTTTTTAAGCAAAATATTGAACATCGCAATAGGCATACGCTTATTACTTGCTGTGTTGACACTTAGGCCTTTGAGAACCGCTAATTAGTCACATTGTAGAAAGCAAAATATGACTCAAGTAAAGGTAAAATTAAAATAGCGAATTTACTCCTAAATATTCTATTAGTAGTTGTGATGACTCACCGATAAATTAAGTTGTCGACCGAATGACTCAATAGTAAAACAGTCACGTTGTTGCTGCTTTGCTATTTTAGACAGATCTTGTAAAAGCGCGACTAAGAGATATAATATGTAATTGGGTGATTTGTTAAATTTGTATATGTCATAAAAATAATATACCTATCAAATATCAGTACCGATTACTAATAAAAAAACGTCTATTGCGACAATATGACGAGTAGCTACTTGTTAGTTGTGAGTATATGAGCAATTACATGAACTAGCATGCTGCGTTAATAATGACATATTACAAAACATTCAGTTTATTTTAGTTATGTTTACTATACAATGATGGCTTTATTCATATCAATAAAAAAATAACGAAGTTTCTAGTCCAATATTATTTCTTATTTAGCGTCATACAAGTTATTCAGTTTATTATAAGTTGGCTATGATAATTAATAGCAATACGGAATAAGTTTATCATTACATCAATATAACCAAACAACACATTGTATTATATGCATTAAGGTAAGCGTTAATATGCACCATAAATTAACGTTATAGGACAGCACCAGAATAAGTGTTGCTTGATTATCCAAGTTGCAATTTCTAAAACTAAAAACTCATACTAAATAATCTTCAATGCAACCAAACTAGTATCAAAATATTACAGTATTTATAAATAAAACATGATTTATTGCCAAGATTTAATATGAGGTCTACAATAATATAGAGCATGTGTAAAGGCCACATAGTAACTCAAAGTGTCAATACCCATGATAGTGCAGTTTGAAATTTATGAAAAATAACTGTTATACTAATAAACGGACTATGCTATAGCCAATTTTACGTCGAATTAGTTGTGAAATAAAACATTATCATTGCTTTATTGTCTTTGTTGTCAATTGATGTTGCAATAAGCTACTTGTTTTAGTTTCATGTTCTACATCGGTAAAATTTTTTGAACGATACAAAAATGCCTATTATTATATTCATTCATTTGATATTCCTGTACAAGCTGGAATATTTCAATGGCAATATTCAAGCGCTATACTATTATTAGAGTAATAAAAACATAATATTTCTTTATTTCATTTCATTATTAGCAACTAATAGATAAATTTGTTATCGTATAGATAATATATATTTCAATGCAAGCAGTGGTATCCATTGTATTTACTATTTTATCAGCAAATTGCGTCACATCCCTCCATACATTCTATTTTGTCCGCCTTTTTTCATTGCACATTGTTCATTTCCTTTAAATTGCCTAATGCGTTTACAACATAACGTGTAATTGTTTCGGTTTTCATTGTGCTACCACGCATACAGTAAAATTCAACTAGAGAATGCACCCATTTTCTATAAATGCTTACCATTCAATTTACATTTAATAAAATAATTACTCTTTTACATACAACGTTATTATTCCGCTTTTAATGCTTACTTTTTAAAAATTAATACAACTTTTGGACACTTAAAACATAAACAGCACATTGCTTAATTGCTTACGATAAAATAAGCAACGTGCTGTTTATGTTTTAAGTGTCTACTTGACTAAGTAATAATTATCCATTTGTACATTTAACTCAATATCTTTATAATAAGGACTTCCACTCCTTTTTCCACTGTTCCAGAAAACTGGCACACCTTTTCCGCCGAATATTGCATTACGATTTTTGGACGGGTTGAAATATATGAATCAGCATATAAAAGCAAGTTAAACCAACATTAAGCATATAATTGACTAAAAGATATTTATTTAGAGCACAAATCACTAAAGGAGAGAACTATATTTTTGGAACCGGTAAAAAATTGCAAGTATATAAACTAATATATGAAGCAATAAACTAACATTATAAGTCTATAAAAGTAGAAGATAGCGAGGAATACGAAGAGGTAAGTCTATAGATATCTTTAAGTATTATTAATATACCATTGTTATTAATACTGTAGAAAATCAACGCGTGGTTTATGATTACCGATAAGTCTATTGGAGAGTAAGTAATTAAACTAAACTAACTAACTAACTAATCGATTATTTGCAATAGAGGTGCGCTCGGCAAAGTTTATTTAGGATTTGGCCGTAGTACGTTGGTCTGTACTGCGATCAAAATCTCAACATGGTCCACTTCCAGAGATGGAAGTAAAACATATCTTCAAGCAACTAATCTAATTGTAGTGAATTACAATGCTACAAATAAATAAAGTAGACACTTGGAACATACAAAACGTGCACAATAATAAAATAGTTTATTTTCTAATTAATAATGAGATTATTCAGTTACATATTTCTTTTCTTTATAAATAAAAATGGCGTTTAAATGTGATTAAATGCATACAATTACATAATTCAGTGTGGAAATTTATATAATTTATAGTTCCTTATAGCAAAGATGCTATCCATCACGGTAAGTACATTGGTCTGCTAATTAATACAATCACTAAATTATATTACTATTACTATTTATATATCAAAGTACGTAATTTATTAATATCTATCGTCATCGTCATTGTCATTAACGTTTAAATAGCCTGACAACATATTGTTGTTAGGTAGTCGAGATAATTCCAAAGTCGTCTTTACAAACTTTGGGATAGCATGAATTGTTACATAGATTTAAATGTATTATTATTTGTGGCTCAGTCTTTTATATAGCACTAAAAGTGTTATTAGGAACTGATAAACGGCAATTCTTACTCTTTAATATCAAGTTTCAAGAATAATTATAAAAACATAACATGATTTTAGTGGGGGTAACAATGTCGTCAAGTGCTACAAAAAGAACAGATATGATGACATCATCAAGATAAGATTAATTAATAAACGAACCTTGTTTTTTAATTAAGGGGCCAGGGTAGAAATAAACTATTAGTTGATTAATTGCACGTTGTCTACTCATTGGTTGACAATTCAACCAATGCTGCTGAGGAGTTGCTGACTGGACAACCAGCAAAGTATGCAAGTTGTACATTTCGGCGCTTATAAAACGCGCCGATTAGACAAAGAAAACAAGGGACATAATCACTTATTGTCATTGCTTAACTTGCAAATGTTCCAATTGATGCAAAAATAAGCTGTCATTTCACCCTGTCAACCATTCTTGTACCATACTATACATTAGTAGTAGCAAAATACTGTTGTCGCTTAAAGTATAGCAAATCAACGACTGCTGATATGTTAAAGTTATCTTTATATAGCCTAAGTGTAGCATTGTGTGCTACGGCCGCTTTGGCCAAGTCTCAAGAGCCTATTCGCGGCGTAAATCTAGGTGGATGGTTGGTGATTGAACCGTGTAAGTCAATCAGACTAGCCGGACTATCTATTGACAACTAACGAGTATATCTATTAGGGATTACACCTAGCCTATTTGAGCAATTTGAATCAGGCTCGCTTAAAAGCCAGACCGAGGACGAGTGGTCATTTTCCGCACGACTCGGCCGAAGAGAGGCGGAGCGTCAACTACGACGCCACTGGGACAGCTGGGTGACCGAGGAGGACTTTCGTCGATTGGCTGATGCTGGCATCAATCACGTTCGTATTCCTATCGGCTATTGGGCCATTGATAAACGGCGAAACGAACCTTGGGTGCAAGGCCAGCTTGACTATCTAACACAAGGCATTAACTGGGCCGACCAGTATGGTATTCGTGTTATTATTGATTTGCACGGTGTACCTGGTTCGCAAAACGGATTTGATAATAGTGGTAAAAAAGGTACAGCCACTTGGACAACCAGTGTAGATAATGTACAGCGATCAGGCAAAGTGCTGCGTCGATTGGCCAAAGAGTTTTCAGGCCAGGAATACGGAAATGTAGTTGGTATTGAACTGGTTAACGAGCCGGCCAATTGGAGCCTCGATATGAATGTTGTACGTAAATTCTACGAGGATAGTATTGATCATATGCGCGACACGATGGGCGACCAATCAATTGTCGTAGCCGATGCATTCCTACCAATACACCAGTGGAACGACTTTATGGCCAAGCACTCAAACGACAATCTGATTCTTGATACACATCACTACCAAATGTTTATGGACGATTTACTCTCAATGGATAAGCAAGGTCATGCCAACCTGGTGTGCAATAAACGTAAGGAATTAGAAGCAGCTGCCCAGAAATACCCGGTTATTGTCGGTGAATGGTAAGTCATAGCATGACAATAAGCAGCTATGCACTCGTTAAGCTAATGTTTATTAGGTCGCTTGCCACTAATGATTGCGCCAAATGGTTAAATGGATTCAATGTCGGCGCCCGATGGGATGGCACCTTCCCGGCCCGTAACGGCAAGCCTATTCATGACAAAGCAACTTGTGACAATCACAATGATATCTCTTCATTCACGCAGGAATATCGCACCTGGTTGCGTCAATTTGCCGAACTACAAATGGATGCGTACGAAGTGGGCCGCGGCTGGTTCTTCTGGAACTTTAAAACCGAACAGTCACCCGAGTGGGACTATCTTCTAGGTGTAGAGGAAGGCTGGATTCCACGACATCCTTCAGAACGCGAGCATCATTGCTAAATTTTATATTGTGTATTCCTTTTTCTTCCTACTATTAGCATAGCATTTATTACAGTAAAATTACGTAAAAATAAACTAGACAATTTGTTAAAATATAAAACATTATAGCTATAATAAATGTACTTGTAGCAGCATTTAAATATTTAATATTGCTATGCTAATTAAACTAATGCTTTATATTTTTTAAATTGCACTATTTATTACAACAATTATATTTATCATAATTTCTGTTAAATAGATGGTTGAATATACATTTAACTACAATAATGAAACAGACAAATAAATTAGACCATTTCTAAATTTAGTAGTTCATTTGTAACTCAAGATGAAAGTATCACACGCACACACACATACGCACACTTGCTCTCCACATATTTACTTATTCATCTTTCTTACATTTTCAGTTATTCTTTATTGTTACTAATACAATATGGTAGGTTGTTGATCTAGTTGTTCTATGCACAAGATTAACTGGAGAAAGTAGATTCGTTTTATTCTTGTTCAGAATCGTCAAGGCAAGACGCGTTTGGCCAAATGGTATATGCCTTTTGACGATGAAGAAAAGCTTAAGCTAAAGGGCGAGGTGCACCGACTAGTAGCACCACGAGACCAAAACACCAATCAAACTTTGTTGAGGTAAGAACGTGGATGCTTGATCATCTTTTCCGTGATGACCTATATCGACACGCCATATAGTTTCGTAGCTACAAAGTGGTATACCGTCGATATGCTGGTCTATTCTTCTGCTTTTGCGTCGATGCCAACGACAATGAGCTGGCCTATTAGAAGCGATCCATTTCTTTGTCGAGGTACTCGATGCGTTTTTTGGCAATGTCTGCGAACTTGATTTAGTATTTAATTTCTACAAGGTATTAGTGATGGCGATATTAGTACAAATACACGCACAATACTGACACCAAAAGCAGGTATACGCGATTTTAGATGAAATATTTCTAGCTGGAGAGATCCAAGAGACGAGCAAGAATGTTGTATTAATGCGCTTAGATCATCTGGATAAACTCGAATAGAATGTGAATTAGATGTGCTTATGGCTGTGGACTACTAAACAACTAAAGCCAACAGATCTTTACTGTACATTATTCATATTAAATCTATCTATCTATCTATTATTTATTAATACTTATATTTGATGATATATCGTCGAGAAATACACGATATGACGACATTGACACTGATTTGTCACGGCAATAATACCGCACCGTGATATTTATTGATTTAAAACTCCACACGTAATAAATTGAAGATGGCAAAAATAACGCAATTTATATTTAAAATGATGCTCATAACAACGTCTTAATTATAAAACTGTATTCATGAATATTCAACCGTTCTAGTTGCTTTTACTACTCCTTTCATTGTTATCATTTGTCATGCTTAGTGTGTTTGTCTCTAGACAGGTCACGGTAGCTGCAAACCAGCCTATTCTACAGTTGAATAGAGGCAGACATGGCGTCATTGCAGCAGCAACAACATGGGTCGCGTCATACCGCTGCCTATCCACTGTAAGTCCTTAAACAACTGCAATTGTTACTGGCCTTTAGGAATGCACATAGCTAACTTGCCACTTTTAGTTATATTCCGTACCAGACTCGCCAATTAAATATAGACGACAACTAAGTGTACTTTCAGGTACAAAAGTGTTGCCCTATTTAAGTTGGCCATGTGATGCGTTATTGGCAAGTAGCAAGTAAGACAGTCGTAGTTTCGTCTAATGTAGCGTAATGAATAGCCAGCCATTAATAGTCAACTTGTACTTGAACAACAACAACAACAAAGAAAGCAGCAACAGCAGTGTCGACATAAAAGTACCACCACCACCACCACAACAACAACAACAACAACAAAATCACCATTTTCACTGGCATCGAGTAGCATTAATAACACTACAACTAATAGTAATACAGATGCAACAAAGAACAAAAAAACCAATGCAGTAGATTTGGAATCTGGCAAATCCACATCAGATATTGATATTATTAAACGTATGATGCGATACGTGTGGCCAAAAGGCGATTATGCCATTAAAGGGCGTGTTATATTAGCTCTAGCGTTATTAGCAAGCGGTAAAGTATGTAGAAATACTAGATGGAAAGTGTATTTTAATAATAGGTATTTATACAGCTATTGAATGTCCAAGTGCCGTTCTACTTTAAGCAAGTAATTGATTCACTTAATATGCCTATACCTGAAGATGGTACAGTAATGACGGTGGCCGGTGCTGTACTCATTGGCTGTAAGTAACTTAATTAAATTGCTATATTATGATTGATATCAGTGTATTATAGATGGTTTATCTAGAGTGGGTGCATTTGCCTTTCAAGAGTTACGCAATGCTGTATTTGCCAAAGTAGCACAAGGTGCAATTAGACGAGTAGCTGACAATATATTTGCCCATTTATTATCGTTGGATTTATCATTTCATTTATCACGTCAAACCGGTGGTCTATCTCGAGCCATTGATCGTGGTACCAAGTAAGTGTTTTTGTTTTTTGTTATCATTAGGACGGTAGTGTTAATTGATGATTTATATGATAGAGGTATAAGTTTTGTACTTACATCGACTGTATTACATTTGGCCCCGACTATATTAGAGATATCGATGGTGTGCGGTATTCTGGTTAGTATTAATAGACTAGTGGCTATTTAATAAATATTAAATTTATACTACAACCATACTAGTCTTATAAATTTGGTACACCGTATGCTCTGGTCACACTGGGCACAATGGCAGCTTATACAGGATTTACGGTTGGCATTACATCATGGCGGTATGTTTTTAAAATAAAGCTATTTAGTATACTCATTATTGTGGTTATGACACTGTAGAACAAAGTTTCGTCGTCAAGCCAATGCAGCTGACAACGAAGCCGCCACACGTATTATTGATTCATTAATTAATTATGAAGCAGTTAAAGTAAACCATCATTTTAATAGCTATTATGAATAATAATACAAGTTATCTATAGTATTTTGGCAATGAAAAGTATGAATTGACACGCTACAATAGTGCCATGGTCAAATATGAACATGCCTCGCTTAAAATAGCCGGTAGCTTGGCCTTTTTGAATGCAGGGCAGAATGCCATTTTTAGTGCATCACTGGCCAGTATGATGGCTATGGCAGCCCATGGTGTCATTCAAGGTAACAGGATAGGCTAAATAGCAAATAATAGCCGCTTATTAATCATTTATTGTAATAAATAGGCAATTTGACAGTCGGCGATCTAGTACTTATTAATCAGCTAGTGTTTCAGCTATCTATGCCACTCAACTTTCTTGGTTCGGTTTACCGAGATCTACGACAAGCACTTACCGATATGGACACACTATTTAATCTCCAAGCTATTGATCAACGCATTACCGTAAATACCCCATTTATAGCCACTATACACAGCTAATAATAGAGGTATAGGATGCACCCGATGCCAAACCATTAGTGTTTAATGGAGGTGAAATTAAATTCGAGAATGTCACATTTGGCTATCATCCAGACCGACCCATCTTACGTAATGCCACATTTACCATTCCCCGTGGAAAGAAAGTGGCTATTGTTGGACCTAGTGGCTGTGGGCAAGTATTCAGCTTTAGTTGTTGTTATGTAGAAAAGCAATTAATAACTGGTTAAATAGAAAGTCTACAGTATTGCGGTTAATGTTCCGTTTCTACGAGCCACAATCTGGCCGTATTCTAGTCGATGGACAGGATATTCACCACATACAACTGGCCAGTCTACGTCGTTTTATTGGTGTAGTACCCCAAGTAAGCTAGATATAAATGCCAGTTAGTTATACTAATAGAATCGAAATATGGCTATGGCTATGGTTATAGGATACGGCTTTGTTCAACGATACTATTTATCATAATATTGCATATGGCAACACGAATGCAACAAAAGAACAAGTAGAAGAGGCAGCTCGACGGGCACAAATCCATCATGTCATTGAAAGATTGCCTGAATCATATCAGACACGAGTGGGTGAGCGTGGTCTAATGATTTCCGGTAAATAACTACGCTCTATTATTCTATTGGTAATATTAATGGCGATGGTAATTGATAAATGATAGGAGGGGAGAAACAAAGAGTTGCTCTAGCGCGTACTATTCTAAAGAATCCACCCATTTTATTCTTTGATGAGGCTACATCGGCTCTTGATACTCATACAGAGCAGTCTATTCTAGCCAATATTGATAGTATACTAAATGAGAAGCGGTGTACTAGTGTATTTATTGCTCACCGCTTACGTACCATCAACGATGCCGATATGATTGTTGTACTTAGGGAAGGCGAGGTAGTTGAACAGGGCCGCCACGAAACACTGCTTAGTGGTGTTGTAGGCCAAGGTGTCTACCGTGATATGTGGTGGTCACAAGAACTGGCTGAAGCAGAGAAACGAACGACAAAAGAGGAGGAAGAAGAAGAAGAGGAAGAAGAAAGTGCAGTAGACGCTATAGTCAAAAAGTCTACCAATAACAATGATAAGATTGACAATGATACAGAAACCGATCCCAATTTAATGAACAACAACAAAAAGTAAATATAAACTAATATTATAATAAACATTTTATGAAAAGTGTATTATTTACAAATATTAGATTATCTATTAACGGAAATAAAATAAAGTATTTTTACTATAAATATACATTTCTAAATAAACACCGGTAATGCAAAATTGTTAATAATAATAGTATAGATTCATTGATTAAAAGTTGATTAAATTGAAACATTGGCTATAGCTTGTGTAAATGGACTGAACAGTGACATTGTCAAATGACCTTGATATTTTCAGATACTAATAAAGCATATTAAAGCAGCGGTCCAATTACACTGTCAATGTTATTAATAGCTTAAAAGCATTGGTTATTTCTTGCCCGGATGTCGAATAGCATCCTCAAGAGCTTTTACAAACTCTTTGATATTTTCTAAATTATAAGCAGCACAGAACTTTTTACGAGACTTTCTAGTGTTATTAAGAAGCTTAAGCGCATCAGCTTTTGCTTTAGCTGTAGATGTGACATCGCGACGGATTAAATAGGCATAGCGTCCACTATAGAGATAGTGGCCACAAAGTTATGGCAATGATACAAACGACAGTAGTGGAGAGCTTTACAGTTTCACTAATTTATTAAATAAACAAGTAGAATGACCAATAGAGTGTATTTAATAAAAGTAATATTACTGAGTGGTTAACAAAAATAGAGTGTAAAGAGGATATAGTACGTAATGATAATCGAGGATTTATAAGTATATGGCTTAGCAAGCATCGTTTGTTGTGACCATATTTGAGCAATTCAAATACAGACTCACTCAAACTGGTTTCGTGTAGTATGGCTGTCGCCTAGTCAATCACCCGCCCACACGCCACCTACCGTGTTCGGCCTCTCCCTTCTCAAAGCCCATCCATTGTTTACCGGACGGTGAGCATCATAGACTACAGCATACGCGTGTAAGAGTAATAGTAAAAGACGCCAGATGGATATTCGTTTGGTCATTCATCCATCCATCCATCCATCTATGATTGAGCAGATTGATGGATGCTGTAGGTCAATAGATATCAATAGCGTGGTTGGTCACAGGCTGATGGCTAGACCAAGTGGCTGTGTATGCTATAGATAGATACACATTATTATCAATGGATTAGTAATATCGCGGCCTGTCATAATGAGGACGTTACATAGATCCATGTCGTTAGGCAACAGTAATCAATCTATAGATGGATGGATTGGTTGATTGATGGATAAATATACTAAAGGGAATTGTTAAACACCAGCTATGGAATCCAATGGTGAATTCCACTTGTGTTTGCTTGCTACTGCTACTGCTACTAGTTACTCTTACACGTATTATGCGAATGCTATTGAACGTTTTGACTGACGTTGTTTGCGTATAGGTAATTTGTCACAATGGTCCAGCGTCTCGTATACCGTCGCCACAACGGCTATAACACAAAGTCCAACCGGGTTAAGATCGTCAAGACCCCCGGTGGCCGCTTGGTGTACCACACATCAAAAGGCCGGTTCCGTCCCAAAGTGCGGTGACTGCGGCACCAAATTGCTCGGTGTAAGTACCATAGAGTAGAATAGAATATAAGAAATATATAGTTTAATGATACTAACAAATGGATTGGTGGTGATTGATGCTGTTTGTATGTGTGTTTATGTATATTTAGCTCCCAGCTTTGCGCCCAATTGACCTCTCTC
Organism: Syncephalis fuscata; assembly: GCA_025786725.1. Lineage (NCBI taxonomy): Eukaryota > Fungi > Zoopagomycota > Zoopagomycetes > Zoopagales > Piptocephalidaceae > Syncephalis > Syncephalis fuscata. The sequence goes on along the minus strand of JAHLTZ010000046.1, from coordinate 32,110 downwards.
GCATCTCCAAGCGCCAGAAGACCGTCAACCGCGCTTATGGCGGTAGCCGTTGCGCCAAGTGCGTCCGCAACCGGTAAGTAATAATAATGATAATATATAGAGAAATACTCGCTAGTTATTATAAAATTATTACTGATACAATATACTAATTTGTTATGTTTTTTCTTGTTTAGTATTGTTCGCGCTTTCTTGATTGAAGAGCAAAAGATTGTCAAGAAGATGATCCGCGCTCAACAGGCCTAAATAAAGCGGGCTGACACCGCATGCGTACGCGTTTCATCGTGCTGACGCGTGTACGTTTACAATCCAGATAACGGCAGTAATAATAACATGTGTTTTTGGTGTGGTTTTTTTCTATCTATGCAGCAACTATAAATTTAAATGAGGCTTTATGGATCATGATAGTCATGCTCATTATCGTATTGGTATACACCACGTCGTAGTAACTTTTTGTTTGCATTAAAGAGTTGCAAATGCAAACAATTTATATTAATGTCATATTTGGTTTAGTTATAAGAGATTAATAATTAGACCGTGATCTATTTGCCAGTAATATTAACAAAAGTATTACATTCCATGATACACACCTTACAATGTCTATTTATATGAAACGAGTACAAGTTTTTATTTGGTGTTTTTAAAGATGACTAGATTCAATGTGCTTCCGTGTGACTATTAATGTAAACTAGATTTTACACTTGTATTTGATAGTGTTGCTACTCAATTGCGGACCAAGTTCTGTATCGCTTTGAGAAGTGATTAAAAAATACAAGTTACGATACATATTGCAATATCTGTGACAAACGATTAAGAATAGAAATGTGTAAACAATAGTAATGAAATCGCTATTATAATATTAATATAATTTCAATGAATATTGCACTTTATTTTTAAAACTGATTCAATTAAACAAATCTATTATGGCTCTTATTTTTTATCAACACTGTTATCTTATCTAATCAGTATAATTAACAAACAAGCAATATTAATAACAATAGCTAACATCCAACATGATAAACTATTGCATTTCATTATGATTTATTTAAGCTATTTGTAAAAAAACTATTACATTATAATCCTATGCTTAATAAAGCCTTCAATCATTTGGATCATAATGATTTATTTATAAAATAGTGCGATTTACGTTAAAATTGAAGTATTCAATGGAACACTATTAGGCGAGCTGTTGTCGGCATTGGTCGTTACTGGAGTAGAGTTGGCCGATTTAGTCGTGGCGGCATTGTTGCCCACAGGAATATCAGTACTATTATTGCCATCCGGTTCATAGCATCTCCGGCTGTCCTTATGCCTTGATTCACCAATGCAGTGGTACCAACACTTGTGGTCATACCAGTGGCACGCTTAGATGCCTCTGCACCGAATGGATGCGATACAGCATTCTTGATGGATGGAGCAAGAGCACTTGAGACAGCGGTACCGGCCACATTACCAATACCACCAGCAATAACCAACGGAAGCATATCCTTGACCTTTTCAGAGAAGGGGCGGTTCTTTTCGGCCTCGATTTCGGCATTAACTCGTTCGCTCTCCAAGGTTTTGTTGTAGTGATTACTGCTTGGTCCATCGAGAATAGTATCGACGTCGCTATCGCTACTCTGGCTGGCAATTTTACGAGCAATACGATTGGTAAAGGTATAGGTGGTATTAAAGACAGTAGAACCGACCATACCGGCTGCAAATACGCCTGGAACAGCCGCCAGGCCTACTGTAGAGCCCACGATTGCTGTTTCAGCAGCAATGGAGGAAGCCAAACCTGCACCAGCTGCTATGGCAAACGGAATACCCTTGGTAAAAATGGCGTGTTTCCGGGTCTCTGTTCTGGTCATATTAGTGGCGGCCGGATCAGTTTCGAGTTGTGGATCAACAATGGACTGTAGCTGTTCAGGCACGAGTGCTTTCACCACCGTCGTCTTGTCTAATTGCACATTATTAGGAATGGAGAATATAGTAGTGGGACCGGTCTTGGCACTGGCATCAAGTAGATTAGGAGCGACGGTGACATCAGATGCATCGGTAGGCGGCAATGCCACAGTTGATGGCGTATCGGTAACGAGCGCCGTTGAGCTTGGCGTAGAAGAAGCTTGTGGCTGGTTTACTGCCTGTTCTGCGGACACAATGGGTTGTACGCTGTTGTCGTTAATAACGGCTGCTTGTTGTGGTAGATTATTATTACTAGTAGCAATAACTTGTGGTTGGTTCACAACCGGTTCAGCGGATCCAATGATTTGCGTGTTGTTGTTGTTAATAACTGCTGCTTGTGGAGATAATAGCGGATTATTGGCAGTAGCAACAGCTTGCGGCACTGGAAGGGCATCTATAAACGTGAAAATGTCGCGACCAGCGCAGAGCAACAAAGCAATCAACAAAAATAAATGGACCAGCATCCCCTTAAACAAAGTGGTATTATTGCCTTGGCTATACATAAGATATAGCATGCTTTGTAAGCGAGTAAGCTATCGTAGAGTTTGATTTACGTGAATAAATTGGAAATAAAAAGGGATCAATGAAAAGTAGTATACTTACACCTAGCATAAGTATATACCAGATTGATACTAAATAAAAAGTCGTAAGGTAAAAAGGCAGAGCAAAATTGTAAAAATGAGAAATACGATCAATAAAAAACCTTGTAAAAACAGGACCAAATATTTAAATAAGCCATTTGAAATACCGACGCCATGGATAGTGGATATGGCCAAAAGTAGTAATGTTAATTTCAAACATCCAATTTTACTGTCGCATGCACTTGTAACAGCTCCGATCAGCTGTTGTTTCGCTAGCACTAAATTGCACGCATGGTGACGTACATAACAAAACTTTTAAAACACTAATAATCTCATTGGGTGCTCCCAGTCGGCTCCCTATTCGGTGTAATAGTCGGATAGATCACGAGAATATTCTTAATACCGTATAATTGCTAAATTAAGCCGAACATAACACCCAGTCCGAATAGATTAGCGCCACGTGCCTCTATTTCTATATTGGTTAAATTACCCGTATTCCGTAGTAATTGTCCAGTGGCTGTATCGATCCATTATTTCTAGTTAACGGGGCCCTTTAAACAAGTAAAAAATCTTGGCAAAGTTTATTATTTTTATTCAAATGTTCACTAATCAATATGCAATAGCTTGTCGCTATGAGATGATAATATTAACTCTACTGTTGTGCCATTTTAAACATTGTTTCATTCAAATGCATAACGCATTGCTATTAAATTGTTTAATCTGTATCAATTGGAGATCAAATTATTACGAATGTTTACTGGTAGATTTGTTGTGCACATCACTGCCATTTTGTTGCTATAAAAAGGTATTTTCATGCATAGTTTATTTATAGTGGTGTACATCGTTGTCATGCATACTTACAAGTCAGCATGATATTCATAGATAGGTACAATAGTTAATAGATGCTCAGTTACCACTGCATTATAATGCCGTGTTACACAATTGACTATTGGAAGTACGCACTCCTAATGCTGATACCAATAATACCAAGGCTGACCTGTTCTAAGGAGAGAATAGCAGCGTGATCATATACGCTGTCCCTAATAGCCATATCGTATGGTCAATTTACCTCGTGTATATTAACACAGATATGGATGCGAATTAAAAGAACAAGTTTTGTAATTCTAGCTTATTATTATATTTTGAGTATTAATAAGCTATTTTTTGTTTTAACCAGTATTGATAAGTGTAAAGCATAAATATAAATTATAAAATATCTAATCATATCCATATTGGGCCATATCATAAGTGATGATCCTATCATAACATAACAAATCTCTTTGGTAATTATTACTTAACGTTAAGATGTAAAATGTTTATAGAAAATCACTTATATAATCTACAAATACTAACAAAAGGGTAGCGATGATCATATAACAACAACAACGGCGATCCTATTAAGGAGCAGATACTGTCGCTGGTGTTGCTACACACTGCCATGCTAACAATAGCACATGCCTCACCCATTCGCATGGCATTTGCCGACTTTTTCCTATTTAATCGCTCATTTATTAACTCACTAATTCGCATCTTTAATCGATTCCGCAAACCTTGTACTATTGCCTATTATGAGTCAAGTAGCAACCGAGTCTAAAGTGGCTCTAACAACATCGGTCGACACTATAGTGAATGTGGAAACTTGTAAGTAGAAGAATGCCATGAAGCCACCCTATTGACACACAGAGTGGTTCAACTATTAGTAAATGCCCATATTATTCTACTGCAGCGCTTCAACGAATTGGAGTTAGAGAATGATGCCGATGACAATATTGTATTGCTGCGAGCAGAACAGCGATATCTTCACTGGCTAGCCTATTTACAGAAACGCCGTCCCGATGCTATACCAGTCCCGCCTATTGGTAAATTAAACAAATATTCATACTCATCGAAGATAGACGACTACTTACACTGTCATTTATTAGATGTCGCCATGTTATGGTGTACACATATGCTATCGCCGCTTCGATATATGGAGGACATGATACGTTTATTTGGAGATCATATGCTTGCCTATAATATTCCATTAAAACAGTTGGTAAGTGTTGTAGAAAGTAATAGTGCGGCATAGAATAGGCAGCTGACATGACATAGACGGAGAAAGATGCTGATGGCAAATTCCATGTGGATTCACGATCTCAATTAGAATGGGAGCAGTTGACGGGACTGTCATACACGCCTAATCTTACCAGTAAATCGCCATTTTCAATGACTTGTCCATTCTGTTCATCTATTATTGCCGTTAAATGTGGTAAGTTGAATTGGTATAGATCAGTATTGAGCAATTGGTTAAACGCAACTAGAAACATATCATAGTATGCGTATTCACGCCACACCATTTGACTGTCCACTATGTAATGTGCCACTGTCACCGGATACGCTATCGGCCAAGTTATTTGAAGATGCATTTAATGCATTCGGACGGAATCAGTCGCTACTGCTTCGGTAAATTGATTAAATTGAGTATATACAGTCATCAATATTAATATGTTTATTAGAGGCACATGGTTGGATCATACCACGGGTCTACCGGATATTAAAGCGGCCAAATTAGATATACAGTATCTTAGATCGGCCGTGCCTAAATTGTGTGAAACAAAAAAGAGCGAACCATTAACGTGGAAGATGATTGATGAACGTATTAATCAGGCCCGTCAAACAAAAGAACGTACTCATTTAGTAAGGATTAGACAGCCTACACTGCGTCTTATTCCATCAGCATATCGTAATAGGTAAGCGAACGGATGGATGGATGACATGATATAGGGTAGCTGGACTAGTTGGCTAACGGTGTTATGTCATAGCTGTACACCGTGTTCGCTGGATTTGATTAATGCAGTACGGCGTTCACGACGTTTTACACGTCGTATTGTAAATTGTTTGCATTGGCAGCAGCCTCAGGTACTAGCCAAAGGCGTTGATCGTTATGGCAAGTTTATTGCCTTGATGGCTGCTGAAAAAAAAGCATTCTTAGTGCCGACGCTAGGCAAGTACTATAAATGATAATGTGTAACATGTATTACTAATATGCTATTTTATGTAGATATTGATCTGGCCTGGCACACACATCAATTGCATCCTAAAAAATATCATGTAAGCTATTTACTAGTATTATTGTTATTATTATTATTATTATATGTAATGAATTGACATTTAAATGTAGAATTACACGTCTACATTAGTAGGGAGAGTAGTGAATCATGATGATACGATATCAGAAAAAAAGCTTGATACATCTTATTCAAATACGGCCGATTATTGGTATAAACAATTTCATGGTAATTAGAATATATTATAGTTGGACAACAGTAAAGCTAATGTTAGTGCTTGAATTGATAGAACCGTATTCATCTGAAAGTGCAGTAAAACGCTCCAATCTATCTAAAGTGTTGTATACAGGTCCTATTGGACTGCCATATTACTTGTACAAAAGAAAACAACTACAAAAGACTCAGGCCAATAGTATGATTGGTGCCTGTCTTGTTCATTATGGCGTTGGTGCTAATGGTTGGAATCAAAACAAGAAGAAAAATAAGGATAAAAATAAGGTTGATGGTGATGGTGGCGGTGGTGATGATGGTAATGACATTGACTTTGATGACAATACGCCTAATGATGGCAATATTCAAACAAGTCATGATTTTAACTGTAATCATCATCATCATGATTCTACTTGTCAAAATAGCAATAATCAGCATAACAACAATAACAACAACAGCAGTAATAGCAATGGTAATAGTAATGGTAATAACCATAGTAATAATCACCAGTCTAGCAGTAGATCTAATCAACAAAGTCATGCTTATCAAGCAGAACGAGATCGGTAAGTAAAATGTATATTCTTAATGAAGAGATACATACTAATACTATGTATATTGATATAGTACGGCTTGTGGTACAATGATGATTGCTTGTGCTTCTGGTCCTAGTTTTGCTCCAAGTATGCTTGATCGCACCGATGGATCAGTTCAGTTTTCTGGTGAAAGTAATATGACTAATTCGTTTAGTGATGGCTGGAGTTCTAGTGTTTATACAACATTTGAAAGTCATCGGGATCACTCGTATGGTGATGGCTATATAGGTGGCACTGTAGATAATCGCCATCATTGCCATGATAACTATGCCAGTGCTTGTGGCACTTCTGTTTCTGCTTGCGGTGGAGGTAATGGTGGCTGCGGTGGCGGAGGAGGCTGTGGTGGCGGAGGCAATAGCTAACAAAGTGTTTGTAACCTTTATATATTAAATAAATGGATTGTTTTATTAATTAATAATGATTTAACTTAATATTCTTTATTGTAATTAATTAATAATAATCTATAGTTTCTATTAATTATTTTTATACTTTATATTAATGATAAATATGACATCTAATTACTTAACTTGTTTGTAGTTTATTTCTATTAATGTTATTGCACTAATATGTGTGCTGTGCTGTATTTCCGTTTAGCATTGTTATACAATTTGCTGATGATCTAGTATGATTTGAAAGATAAATGGCTAAATTTAACAACATCCAATCTATTGGGCATGAAACTGTGTGGTGGATGGCATTAGCCATTAAAATACTCGTCATTATAGATTTAGTATTTAGTATGCATATGCCTTCTATCCACCCATATCATTACTATTCTGTATTTATTAAGTCATATATCGATCGATCATATAATAAGCACAACCCATTTACAGCAGGTATTTTATTGCCGCTAGCTTTATTGCTATAGGTTCAATTTATTGTACTTACTTAATCGTCTATGTATATCTTCACTATTATTTTATCCATTGATTCTATTCTAAACTATACTCATCATGTCTTATTGATAAAACTCGTTTATTTGTTACTCGCCGTATTGTTTGTATATTTTACTTGATTGCTTGTGCAATACGCATACTATACCTTTATTGCCATTATTTTACACTTTATTTGACCATTCATTTGAATCTATATTATTCCATATTATAACACGGCAAGGAAGAAGGCTTGTGATCTTTTTAAAAGCTAGTATTATTTGAAAACAAAACACAGTGCATGAATGCAAACAGCAACACTAACACTTCATACCTAAATATCTATGTAAAAATAACAGTTGATTAAATGGTAAGTAGTTTGAAGTAAAAATAAGCAAGTATTTATTACATAGCAGCGCCAGTTGTCTTACCATAGTAAACAGCCGATTATAAAAGCGTACATGGCTATTTGTGCTACACCGTCTTTGTCCGCACAATAATACATATTTAATAAAACATAACAATGCTTACCTGTAGCTTCAAAGAAACGGCAAATGCTTTAAATGTAGACTGATAGTCGATAGTCAGAGACTGTCAAGGCAGAATGGCGGAATGGCAGAATGGTAGTGGCAGGACGGTGGACTGGCAAAACGGTGAGATGGTGGAATACCACTGTTCTGCCATCACCAGTCCACCGTTCTGCCACCACCATTTTAGCGTTCTGCCACCACCATTTCACCGTTCTGCCACCACCATTTTAGCGTTCTGCCACCACCATTTCACCGTTCTGCCACCACCATTTTAGCGTTCTGCCACCACCAGTCCACCGTTCTGCCACCACCATTTCACCGTTCTGCCACCATCAGTCCACCGTTCTGCCACCACCATTTCACCGTTCTGCCACCACCAGTCCACCGTTCTGCCACCACCATTCACCGTTCTGCCACCATCAGTCCACCGTTCTGCCACCACCATTCACCGTTCTGCCACCACCAGTCCACCGTTCTGCCACCACCATTTCACCGTTCTGCCACCACCAGTCCACCGTTCTGCCACCATCAGTCCACCGTTCTGCCACCACCATTTCACCGTTCTGCCACCACCATTTCACCGTTCTGCCACCACCATTTTAGCGTTCTGCCACCATCAGTCCACCGTTCTGCCACCACCATTTCACCGTTCTGCCACCACCATTTCACCGTTCTGCCACCACCATTTCACCGTTCTGCCACCACCATTTTAGCGTTCTGCCACCACCATTTTAGCGTTCTGCCACCACCATTTTAGCGTTCTGCCACCACCAGTCCACCGTTCTGCCACCACCAGTCCACCGTTCTGCCACCACCAGTCCACCGTTCTGCCACCACCATTTCACCGTTCTGCCACCACCAGTCCACCGTTCTGCCACCACCATTTCACCGTTCTGCCACCACCATTTCACCGTTCTGCCACCACCATTTCACCGTTCTGCCACCACCATTTCACCGTTCTGCCACCACCATTTCACCGTTCTGCCACCACCATTTTAGCGTTCTGCCACCACCATTTTAGCGTTCTGCCACCACCAGTCCACCGTTCTGCCACCACCAGTCCACCGTTCTGCCACCATCAGTCCACCGTTCTGCCACCACCATTTCACCGTTCTGCCACCACCATTTCACCGTTCTGCCACCACCATTTCACCGTTCTGCCACCACCATTTCACCGTTCTGCCACCACCATTTCACCGTTCTGCCACCATCAGTCCACCGTTCTGCCACCATCAGTCCACCGTTCTGCCACCATCAGTCCACCGTTCTGCCACCACCATTTCACCGTTCTGCCACCACCATTTCACCATTTTGCCACCACCATTTTACCGTTGAACAATTGAACGGTTGAACCGTCGGACTCACTTCCACCACTTTTGACTCCACTCTCTTTTCATTCCTTTTAGTGAACATAAAATTAAAGTACCTGACATCTGGGTCCAAAATACCATCATCATAGATTTATTATCCAGTATGCATATATTTTTAATCCAACAATATCATTAAGATGTATCTTTACATCCTACTCTTAGTCAATGACAGGTTGAACACTTATATTTATTATGCATTTCAATCAGCTTCACTCAGTCCGCTCAGTGCGTTATAGCTTTATTATAGTTATTTTTATTATTAATAACTGTTTATTACAATTATTAACCATTTAATGTGATTTGTGTCAAATGGCTACTTTTGATATTCGCGCAACTGGCCTGCACATTTGTTCTATTGAACATGGGGACGGGTGGTGAGTTTTATTAACGATCAAATCATCACATTTGGTGTGATTTGGTGGTTAAATGGCTATTTTGATTATTTACGCGTTTGAACTAAACATTCAACCTATTGAACATGGAGCTGGGTGGTGAGCGACATCAAAGTTTAAAACACTTGTCATTATAGATTTATTATCCAGTATGCATATATCTCTATCTACCTACACCACTCCCTTTTATTCCGCACTTCTATGTATCATTCTACGACATACTGGACACATTCTGTTCATTAAGCACACCAGCACACTCTACTCATTCCCTCCTTGCGTTATATGCACTATAGTTTGACATTGTTTTATATGTCATTTTACACTCGCCCATCTATGCTCAATCCAAAACTGGTTTTATTTTTGTTCTAGCGTTATTATTAACAACTGTCGACTAATGTCGCTCATTGATCATGCATATATGCTCAGTAGCTATACCACTGCTGTCCATACTTTTTACTTTGTATATTCGTTTTATTATCCAGTAAATACGCGCTAGCTATTACCGTTGTCTGTTTGGTTCTAGCACCATTATTAGAAAAGTTCACGCAAGTTGCTTATCTGCTCATGCATATATGCTCGATAGCTTTAACAAAGCTAGTTGTCTTTTAACTAGCATAGCTGATAGCTGTTATGCTATTTTACCGTACAGTTACTATGCGCCATCAATAACTACTGTCAGCTTGACGCCAGCTTTAATATTGACAAGTTTGACTCGTTCCGCTTAGTCATTCCTTTCCAAGGCGCACTATAGCTTTAATGCTGCTACTCACACAATTACTTTTGGTATTTTATTTGCTCCATATTATTGTATGCTTAATGGCTATGCTTTATTTGCAGAAGCTATACGTTCCTTGTTAGCTGTTTGTTGCAAAGTTTAGCTCTGAGCACTTCTTTTACTCTTTGCACACAAACGCGCAAGTAGAATAGCCTTCTTACACTGCTAGTGCTCTTTTTGCTGTTTTCCAGTGCTGATATGTTGCAATGGTATCGAACGGGCCAGCGATGAACTGGTATAAGCTATTATACCAAATAAAGCTTGTTATTACAAAATAGATATTCGCTATGGGTGTTATGTATACGTGCTTTAAAAGTGTCGTATAGCTTATTGCAGAGTAATCATGTATTGCGCTATAGCTACTTGAGCATAAGGACAAAGTGTACGTATATTTACCATGTGGCCGTAGACAGTGCTGGCTACTCTATTCGACACAGTTAAAAGCAATAATAAACTTGGCCAAAAACAATTTGCTTTAAAGATTTTATTAGATGGATTGCATTAGTATTCAACATATAAGCCATTGGTATTTACTGTAGCTACAAGCTTGAAACTGGTCCCATTTAGCTGCTTTGCGTGCCGCCTAAATGATCGGCATTGTTTGAAATAAAGCCATAGCTGATATTGCCAAATAGACAGATTTACTTGCTATGTTACATGTAAAGTTTAGCATAGATCATTTTTACGCTTAGTCGGTTAAGCCGTGTAATCTAGATTTAATCCATCAGCTTATCGCGTTGTAAAGAGCTTGCCAATATTAATGTTCAGACAATATAATGACAGCAATAAAGACTCTTTTGCAATAAGTGTACAAGAAAACACACGGTTTACTACATATTACACTAATAGTTACATGTACTGAAGATTCTACTGGAATGGTTGTAGCTGCTTATACGGAAGACTAAGAGCAATTGCGTAGTACATTGGTCATAGACGGTTTTAGACGACTCATGTTTTATTACGACATTTTCCACAACTATCACAATACATAAGCTGGCTTTACCGCTCCTCCGAACCAACACTGCACCTTTATCTTCTCTTTCTACTCTTTACCACTCGATATACACTACACTCATTCGCCCTTACTGCCATTTGTTGTCCAATATGCTTTGCACTTGCTAGCCGTCTAATGATTACAAGATCACTGCTGGTTGCTGCTATATGTACTAAGGTCGGTAAACGGGCGTGGGAGGTGCGATGCAGTTGTGCCTTTTGGCTATGAAGCACTGGATATGCAGTGTTCTAGAAGCTATATATCACGCAGTGTGTACCCCAGCATGCTGTAGAAGGCGCTTGTCTGCACATAGTTGATTGGTCTTTTGTATAGTAACATTGGTACGCTTACCGTGTGTTTGTTTGCGAGGTTGCCTTGCTGAGTATCTGGCTGTTGAGGCGACATAAGGTTTGCGCTTGAAGATATCTGATATCTGATGGTGCAGAGCAAATGTTGTTTGGACAACCACTACTTATTGCGGTGTAGTCAAGCAGCAAACATCATTGGCACATGTGGCTCATCTCGTTTACTGACCCTCTTCAATAGATATAGATTTAAGCGATATTTAGATTTGGCAAGAACAGGGCCACAATATGCTGTACAGTCATCCGGTTTGTACTAGTCTATCATTATTTATGTATTTCTTTGTTTAAATAAATAAATGTAGCATTTCTTATTTATTAACATACTACTATTAGTTGCGTTCATATAAATACAGACATCTTCCCATTTAATAATAGTACTAGTTGTTTCTGCTATTGTTATTACACTGATAATAAACAACCTATTAAGCCATTGAATGTGCTTTGAAGGCAAACGATTAAATTTGATGCATCCATGCAGTTGAGCTAGACAATTGCTCTGTTGAACATAATAACGAGTGGTGAGTGAATCAAAGTTTAAAATATTTATTGGCATAGATGTATTATCCAGTACGCTTATATCCAACATTTACTTGTATCATTCGTTATTATCGCATACTATTATGTATTATTCTACAATACACTAGCCGCATTCTGGTTATTACATGCGGCAATATACTTTGCTCATTACGCTATATACACTGTTTGACACTGCTTTTATGTTTTTTACCGTACATTTGCTATTCTACATATCATTTTATTATCGTCCATCCTTCATCTATCCAACCATATTTATTTTTGCACTAGCTTTATCATTAATAAAATTAAACTATTTTGCTCATGCACATCCACGCTGTTTAACCTTCTGGTAGACAAACCAGCTGTTGTCAATTAGCAATGGCTTTGGTGCTGATCAACGGAACAATGCGTATTCACAGCAATGGCAAGGCCAACCGGAAATGGTGCAATGGTTGGCTCACAGCTTTAAACCTTGGGTTTATCTCAACTTAGCTTTTGATGCTGTTATATATTCATATCAAAAAGTGGGACTGTTGGGAAGGTACTGAGCGATATACAGTGTGGACTGAGGCCAACATAAGTGAAATGGAGCAAGTATGGTGTGCAGTGCACTATTACATAGACAAATACGTAGAAGCAACGCAGGGAAGCAAGTGATGCGTAAACTACGTAAAACTACGTAAAATAAACAAAATACAGTAGCTGAAATACAAGTAATGACCTGCGAGGACCATACTAAGCGGCCCTTAGCTGAAATGGCTACAGTGGCTACAGTGGCTGCACTAGAATAGGCTGAATTGATAGCTAATAGCCAATATACCATACACTGATCAATGCACTATCATAATAAACAAACTACATCAGTAAATAAACAAATTTATCTGTATACTTATTATTTATACCAATATTTAACCAATATTACTCTGATATGCATGTACAATTCTGGATAAAATACTAAGTATTTGCACATCTCATTTTATTGGCTTAGTATGGCCATAATTGTCGTTTGAGTAGGCAGAATCAATTGGACTGCAGTATATTTTTAGTTAATTTACTGTTAATTTTCTAGTATGTCTAATTGTAACCGTGTAACATGGGCATTAGCAAAATGAGTGTAATAAGTGGCCAACTTTAAAGATAAAGCTAGGGTAAAATGGACAACGCCAATCGATGTAGTGTGGCCAATATACTGTATAACAATATATAACAACACTCTATAAATATAAAGTATATAATATCTATGTCAAATCTACAGTACTAAAGCTACAGTGTACCAATATGGCCATTCAAGCGCCCGCACAAATGGTGTTAATGCTACAGCGCCTTTCCGATGCCAAAAGCGCTAAAACATAAAAGAGCACTTATTTAATAATAGATCTGGAATCAAAACAACAATGGCGTTGCATAGCTCTTATGCGTTATACAATAAACAGCATACAATTTAGTGAATGTACAGCGTAATAGTTGAGATGAGTGAGGTGTGTTGCCGCATAAATAACCAGAATGCGGCTAGTGTATTGTAGAATAATACATAATAGTATGCGATAATAGACGAATGATACAAGTAAATGTTGGATATAAGCGTACTGGATAATACATCTATGCCAATAAATATTTTAAACTTTGATTCACTCACCACTCGTATTATGTTCAACAGAGCAATTGTCTAGCTCAACTGCATGGATGCATCAAATTTAATCGTTTGCCTTCAAAGCACATTCAATGGCTTAATAGGTTGTTTATTATCAGTGTAATAACAATAGCAGAAACAACTAGTACTATTATTAAATGGGAAGATGTCTGTATTTATATGAACGCAACTAATAGTAGTATGTTAATAAATAAGAAATGCTACATTTATTTATTTAAACAAAGAAATACATAAATAATGATAGACTAGTACAAACCGGATGACTGTACAGCATATTGTGGCCCTGTTCTTGCCAAATCTAAATATCGCTTAAATCTATATCTATTGAAGAGGGTCAGTAAACGAGATGAGCCACATGTGCCAATGATGTTTGCTGCTTGACTACACCGCAATAAGTAGTGGTTGTCCAAACAACATTTGCTCTGCACCATCAGATATCAGATATCTTCAAGCGCAAACCTTATGTCGCCTCAACAGCCAGATACTCAGCAAGGCAACCTCGCAAACAAACACACGGTAAGCGTACCAATGTTACTATACAAAAGACCAATCAACTATGTGCAGACAAGCGCCTTCTACAGCATGCTGGGGTACACACTGCGTGATATATAGCTTCTAGAACACTGCATATCCAGTGCTTCATAGCCAAAAGGCACAACTGCATCGCACCTCCCACGCCCGTTTACCGACCTTAGTACATATAGCAGCAACCAGCAGTGATCTTGTAATCATTAGACGGCTAGCAAGTGCAAAGCATATTGGACAACAAATGGCAGTAAGGGCGAATGAGTGTAGCGTATATCGAGTGGTAAAGAGTAGAAAGAGAAGATAAAGGTGCAATGTTGGTTCGGAGGAGCGGTAAAGCCAGCTTATGTATTGTGATAGTTGTGGAAAATGTCGTAATAAAACATGAGTCGTCTAAAACCGTCTATGACCAATGTACTACGCAATTGCTCTTAGTCTTCCGTATAAGCAGCTACAACCATTCCAGTAGAATCTTCAGTACATGTAACTATTAGTGTAATATGTAGTAAACCGTGTGTTTTCTTGTACACTTATTGCAAAACAGTCTTTATTGCTGTCATTATATTGTCTGAACATTAATATTGGCAAGCTCTTTACAACGCGATAAGCTGATGGATTAAATCTAGATTACACGGCTTAACCGACTAAGCGTAAAAATGATCTATGCTAAACTTTACATGTAGCATAGCAAGTAAATCTGTCTATTTGGCAATATCAGCTATGGCTTTATTTCAAACAATGCCGATCATTTAGGCGGCACGCAAAGCAGCTAAATGGGACCAGTTTCAAGCTTGTAGCTACAGTAAATACCAATGGCTTATATGTTGAATACTAATGCAATCCATCTAATAAAATCTTTAAAGCAAATTGTTTTTGGCCAAGTTTATTATTGCTTTTAACTGTGTCGAATAGAGTAGCCAGCACTGTCTACGGCCACATGGTAAATATACGTACACTTTGTCCTTGTGCTCAAGTAGCTATAGCGCAATACATGATTACCTGCAATAAGCTATACGACACTTTTAAAGCCGTATACATAACACCCATAGCGAATATCTATTTTGTAATAACAAGCTTTATTTGGTATAATAGCTTATACCAGTTCATCGCTGGCCCGTTCGATACCATTGCAACATATCAGCACTGGAAAACAGCAAAAAGAGCACTAGCAGTGTAAGAAGGCTATTCTACTTGCGCGTTTGTGTGCAAAGAGTAAAAGAAGTGCTCAGAGCTAAACTTTGCAACAAACAGCTAACAAGGAACGTATAGCTTCTGCAAATAAAGCATAGCCATTAAGCATACAATAATATGGAGCAAATAAAATACCAAAAGTAATTGTGTGAGTAGCAGCATTAAAGCTATAGTGCGCCTTGGAAAGGAATGACTAAGCGGAACGAGTCAAACTTGTCAATATTAAAGCTGGCGTCAAGCTGACAGTAGTTATTGATGGCGCATAGTAACTGTACGGTAAAATAGCATAACAGCTATCAGCTATGCTAGTTAAAAGACAACTAGCTTTGTTAAAGCTATCGAGCATATATGCATGAGCAGATAAGCAACTTGCGTGAACTTTTCTAATAGTGGTGCTAGAACCAAACAGACAACGGTAATAGCTAGCGCGTATTTACTGGATAATAAAACGAATATACAAAGTAAAAAGTATGGACAGCAGTGGTATAGTTACTGAGCATATATGCATGATCAATGAGCGACATTAGTCGACAGTTGTTAATAATAACGCTAGAACAAAAATAAAACCAGTTTTGGATTGAGCATAGATGGGCGAGTGTAAAATGACATATAAAACGATGTCAAACTATAGTGCATATAACGCAAGGAGGGAATGAGTAGAGTTGCTGGTGTGCTTAATGAACAGAATGTGTCCAGTATGTCGTAGAATGATACATAGAAGTGCGGAATAAAAGGGAGTGGTGTAGGTAGATAGAGATATATGCATACTGGATAATAAATCTATAATGACAAGTGTTTTAAACTTTGATGTCGCTCACCACCCAGCTCCATGTTCAATAGGTTGAATGTTTAGTTCAAACGCGTAAATAATCAAAATAGCCATTTAACCACCAAATCACACCAAATGTGATGATTTGATCGTTAATAAAACTCACCACCCGTCCCCATGTTCAATAGAACAAATGTGCAGGCCAGTTGCGCGAATATCAAAAGTAGCCATTTGACACAAATCACATTAAATGGTTAATAATTGTAATAAACAGTTATTAATAATAAAAATAACTATAATAAAGCTATAACGCACTGAGCGGACTGAGTGAAGCTGATTGAAATGCATAATAAATATAAGTGTTCAACCTGTCATTGACTAAGAGTAGGATGTAAAGATACATCTTAATGATATTGTTGGATTAAAAATATATGCATACTGGATAATAAATCTATGATGATGGTATTTTGGACCCAGATGTCAGGTACTTTAATTTTATGTTCACTAAAAGGAATGAAAAGAGAGTGGAGTCAAAAGTGGTGGAAGTGAGTCCGACGGTTCAACCGTTCAATTGTTCAACGGTAAAATGGTGGTGGCAAAATGGTGAAATGGTGGTGGCAGAACGGTGAAATGGTGGTGGCAGAACGGTGAAATGGTGGTGGCAGAACGGTGGACTGGTGGTGGCAGAACGGTGGACTGATGGTGGCAGAACGGTGAAATGGTGGTGGCAGAACGGTGAAATGGTGGTGGCAGAACGGTGAAATGGTGGTGGCAGAACGCTAAAATGGTGGTGGCAGAACGGTGAAATGGTGGTGGCAGAACGGTGAAATGGTGGTGGCAGAACGGTGAAATGGTGGTGGCAGAACGGTGAAATGGTGGTGGTAGAACGGTGAAGTGGTGATGGCAGAACGGTGAAATGGTGGTGGCAGAACGCTAAAATGGTGGTGGCAGAACGGTGGACTGGTGGTGGCAGAACGGTGAAATGGTGGTGGCAGAACGGTGAAATGGTGGTGGCAGAACGGTGAAATGGTGGTGGCAGAACGCTAAAATGGTGGTGGCAGAACGGTGGACTGATGGTGGCAGAACGGTGGACTGATGGTGGCAGAACGGTGGACTGGTGGTGGCAGAACGGTGGACTGATGGTGGCAGAACGGTGGACTGGTGGTGGCAGAACGGTGGACTGATGGTGGCAGAACGGTGGACTGGTGGTGGCAGAACGGTGGACTGGTGGTGGCAGAACGGTGGACTGGTGGTGGCAGAACGCTAAAATGGTGGTGGCAGAACGCTAAAATGGTGGTGGCAGAACGGTGAAATGGTGGTGGCAGAACGCTAAAATGGTGGTGGCAGAACGGTGAAATGGTGGTGGCAGAACGGTGGACTGATGGTGGCAGAACGGTGAAATGGTGGTGGCAGAACGGTGGACTGGTGGTGGCAGAACGCTAAAATGGTGGTGGCAGAACGCTAAAATGGTGGTGGCAGAACGTAAAATGGTGGTGGCAGAACGGTGAAATGGTGGTGGCAGAACGGTGAAATGGTGGTGGCAGAACAGCGGTATTCCACCATCTCACCGTTTTGCCAGTCCACCGTCCTGCCACTACCATTCTGCCATTCCGCCATTCTGCCTTGACAGTCTCTGACTATCGACTATCAGTCTACATTTAAAGCATTTGCCGTTTCTTTGAAGCTACAGGTAAGCATTGTTATGTTTTATTAAATATGTATTATTGTGCGGACAAAGACGGTGTAGCACAAATAGCCATGTACGCTTTTATAATCGGCTGTTTACTATGGTAAGACAACTGGCGCTGCTATGTAATAAATACTTGCTTATTTTTACTTCAAACTACTTACCATTTAATCAACTGTTATTTTTACATAGATATTTAGGTATGCAGTGTTAGTGTTGCTGTTTGCATTCATGCACTGTGTTTTGTTTTCAAATAATACTAGCTTTTAACAAGATCACAAGCCTTCTTCCTTGCCGTGTTATAATATGGAATAATATAGATTCAAATGAATGGTCAAATAAAGTGTAAAATAATGGCAATAAAGGTATAGTATGCGTATTGCACAAGCAATCAAGTAAAATATACAAACAATACGGCGAGTAACAAATAAACGAGTTTTATCAATAAGACATGATGAGTATAGTTTAGAATAGAATCAATGGATAAAATAATAGTGAAGATATACATAGACGATTAGGTAAGTACAATAAATTGAACCTATAGCAATAAAGCTAGCGGCAATAAAATACCTGCTGTAAATGGGTTGTGCTTATTATATGATCGATCGATATATGACTTAATAAATACAGAATAGTAATGATATGGGTGGATAGAAGGCATATGCATACTAAATACTAAATCTATAATGACGAGTATTTTAATGGCTAATGCCATCCACCACACAGTTTCATGCCCAATAGATTGGATGTTGTTAAATTTAGCCATTTATCTTTCAAATCATACTAGATCATCAGCAAATTGTTTAATATTATTATACTAGGCTTAACACAATCAAACCAATCAAACGAACCACTATTGCTATTATTAAAATGACCAGTGTGGGTGTAGCTTTATAGAATGTAACTATTTTTAGTATACTAGCAGTATAGTACAATTCAAATAATTGAATGGCATAACAAAGCTACTAGACACTATACTAATGTTGATTTATAGCATATTTATTTAGTTAAAGGATGCTAAATGTTAAAGCGTTTATAAAAAAGTAGCTGTATTTGCTACTACCTATAATCAGGTTAGGCATGGCATTACAATGGGAATCAGCACTATGATATAAGCATCATGTCAAATAGTTGACCTCCATATACACACACATTCAACGATACAAGAAGGCAACAGCAATGGCAATGTCTATCAGCGAGTATAAGTACGACAACCACCGCTCGTTATAGTTGCAATGTTGGTGGTAATATTCAACTGACATCAGCGGCGATCAATGTCAATACACGCCAGCAAGCTGCACATATTAGCTACTGTATTAATAAGCAGTATAGTTAAGCAACATACAGCAACATACAGCAGCATACAGCAACATACAGCTGTTGAAACGCATGTTAGTACGCATGCAACACCAGCGATTGATTCTATGCTATAATTACAAAATAAATAGTAGCGTCATTATGGTTGATTGTAATCAAAATACGTGCCGACGGCCAATATATATTAAATATTGTTAATATTTAATGCTAATATTGCCATTTCTATTTGTGGTGCCTTTTCACGATTTTTCCAACATATGTCAGTTATATGCGCCAATGCGTCAACGCCATGCGGTTATAGTAGATGCTATTACGTATTTCTAGCTGTATGATTGATAGAATCAAGAATTGGTAAAGTTAATTAATAAAGGCTATAATAGTCCTTTTTTTGTTATTTTGACAATAAAAGCCCACACAAATACTAATTAAAAAATGTATCGATTGCTTAATAGATAGCCAATTGCAACTTGACAGTATCAATCCCTGTAGCCATAATTGACCGTTAACAATTGCCGTCGATTTGCTAGTTATGTCGGCCAACCAACAGCGTCGGTGACATGATATAATTAATAAATATATTAATGATTGGTATTGCATATAGCTACAGTATGTGTGTAATAGCACAATAGCACGCAATGGTACACCGTCAGCCACACGTGCTGTGAACGGTATGCTAATCATGTACATTGGTTGTTTTATTAGCATTGGTGGTGGCGTGTATCAAGTATAACCGGCATCATTGGTAGATCATGTTATGTGGCATTGCCACTGGCAACTATACAGATGCTATCAGTCATCCGTAATAGTACTGACAATGTTAATGGCTGTGAATGTGTTATACAGACAATGGCGATTTTGGCTACATACCGTATACAATTATGTAGTGGAGTGTATAACAATAACAGCCATTGGTATAGTATTGTCCATTGGTGCGCACTCCATACTGTTGCCGGTATACAAAAGCAAATCTTATGCATAGTCATCAGTTAGTAACAGTGCATATTATGCTGCCACTTGCTAAACGAGCAGACGTTAACTGTCCATGTTATTTGTAGATATGTTTCAAATTGGCAAGTACCAACACTAGGTTTACTACTTGTGTCGCCAATTACCCAGTAACAACTGGCATGACAATTCTCAATAGCCAGCATTAGTATACATGTTTATATTGACGATCGGTAATCTTCAACAGTAATTTCAATTGTGGCATTTATTAAACACAGCTCACTACTGTCGTTGGCAATACAAATAGCAACTATTTTGCCAATTCCTAGTTGTTGCACTGCAATACATAGCATTGGTTTACAATGGTAGTAAGCTGTATAAATAGCGCTCACTAACTGTTAGTATCGGTAGCTATATCATGCCAATGATGCACGCAGTATATTCAACACTAACTGTCGACCAGTAACCAGCAATACACAATAACAGATAGCACTAATGTAGCCATATGATTAACTGATACCCATGTTACATGTCTATTAACCTATAGCCGGCTATGGAAATAATCAAATATCCATACTTTATCGGTGTTGACGCGCGATTACTAGCATATTGCTTAACAGAATATTGCTATACTATTATATTGGCTATTGTTAATCAGTTGATACAGCTAATCAGCAGGTATCCGTAAATACTATGCAACCAGCTAGTCGGTAAACAACATGGATTAATAGCGTTTGGCCAGCTATATATATATATTGAAAACATGCATGGTGCTTAGTTGTCCATTTGCTAATAGCGTTTGCTATTAATTTCTACTATTTAGATAGATATTAACAATACGATCTTGTCAATAGAATAATGCTAATTTCTATAGTAATCATGAGCAATATTACAATGTTGCCATTGCCAGCTAACTAATACAGCTGGCTATACGTTGATGGCAACAGTAATTTAATGTTTTCATGTTCACTACTGACCATTGACGGCTGCTTGATTGTTTATTAATGCTTATATATATATTATACAATTATCCGTGTTAGTAATGTAGCTGTTTATATATTATAATCGACACATATTCATTATATAGCGCTCTGTAATAACGTTCATTGGCACTATTCCAGCGTCAAAACTATTAACTTTGTCATAACATCGTTGGAAACTTTAAATAGCTGTATTAGCTCAATATCGATCTGTACCAAAATAGTTGCCATGTACATGCACAATAGTCTTTTTGTAATGCTCTATAGTCTGCAATACATTAATCGAATGATCTATGTCAAAGTATCACTATCATATCTATATGCTAAATATACTCATACATGTTTTGGTTATTGCCAAGGTATGGCCAATTTCACTGTCGACTCGTTTATTGCACCGTTTAATCAATTTACCCATCACATCGGCTTTAATACTAAGAAGCCGTCCCAATCTTGTTGCCTTCTTTTGAATATGCTTAATTCAACGGAACATTTTACTTTGTTCTGTTTACTTACAAATCAACAACAGCTCATCAATACTACCAATTCCCAGTTGTAGACTGCCAATAAGCAGTGCAAATCCATCAGATATATTGTCGAAATTACATAATCGATTACGCCAGGTAGAACAACAACATAAGCGATCAGCTACTGAATACAACGTAATATGCTGTGTGCATGTGACGCTAATCGATGATGAAATAAAATGATACCTTTACGCATCAATGCCACAAATACTGACATTGGTTCTAAATAATTAGCACTCTGTGTATTAGTATAGAATGAACGGAAACAGAATAGATCATAGCTACAAGGTAGCTAGCATTTCTTACGTGTATCCTCGAGCTTAATAGCATCAGTCGTCAATGGATGTATACGGAATATCTAGTATTCAATGTACTTTAATTCTGATTAATTGTCTATTCTATATCATTCATTAACAAATGCACGTATTTCTGAATCAGTGGATGTTATGCATCCACTTGGAACAAAGCTTTGCGCAATAGATTGGCTGTCTAGTGTATATCCATTAATATTATGGCTTCATTTTTCGCAGAAGCAATGCAGCTTTTCAATAATGCTGTCGCCGCATATTTGAACTAATATCAACCGACATTGCTGAAGCAAAGCTGTTACACCGGTCAGCTGTACTTAATAGCGCTAAATCAAATTCAACATCCTCCAGTCATAAATCCAATTTTCAGCGCTTGTATACAAATTTAATTGAGCAGTGCCGCGTATTGTATAGAAGTGGTCGCTGATCTAGCCGTTATTGGCATATTACGCCATAAATAAGCTGACAGTCTAAATTAACCACCAACAAAAGCTGTCGATTGAATAATCCTTGTAACTTCAAAATAAACAAAACACGGATTTACCAGAATATACATATACAATACAGTTTAATGATTTGTAGCGGCGTGTAGCAATAGCTGACGGCGTAATAAAAATCTCGACCCAATTAACAAGCGTGCTTATATACCACAAAAGGCTATGTAGCCGCTGCAACAACTGTAGCTTGCTATTTACAAATATTCAACAGCATAGAAGAAGGCCATGCTGAATAGACTGAATGAAAGTAGACATGAACGACAAGCGGCAGATCTTACAACAAATAAAGCTACTAACAAGTGAACCACTGTAACAAACTGCGCACGTTTATTAGAAAACAAAGCACTACGCAATAAGACGAGTAGACACGCTAAAGTGTATAGACAGGAAAGTAACTGCTGCAGTGTATATGGACCAATGAGAGATAAGAAAGGAATGAGCTGAGCTTTACAACCAATAGACCTAGCGCCAAATAAACAGCAGTTTTGAGTAGCGCATGGCTATCATATGACAGAACGATACAGAATGAAACGAATATATAAAGTATGAATAGCAGTGGTATAGCTACTAAGCATATATGCATGAGTGAATGAGCGACATTAGTCGACATTTATAAATAATAAAGCTAGAACAGAAATAAACATATTTTGGATAGAGCAAGGCTATACGAGTATAGAGTGATGTATAGAATGATAAATGTACGGTAAGAAAGCATGTAAAACGACATCAAAGCTATAGTGTATATAGCGCAATGAATGGAGAGAGAAAAGTGTATTGGGACAAACAGATGATAGAATGTACCTAGTATGTTATAAAATGGTATATAGAGGTGTGGGATATAAAAGAATGGTATACGTGAATAGAGGATATATGCATACTGGATAATGAATCTATAATGATGAGTATTTTGATGATAGACGTCACTCACCGCCCATCATCATGTTCAATAGACTGGATGTTATTAAAAATAGTCATTTGACCACCAAGCAAACAACAAATGCGATGATGTGATATTAAATAAAACTCACCATTTGTCCCTATCTTTAGTAGAATAGATGTGTAGTCCAATTACGCAATATTATTAAAAAATCATTTAACACAAATTATAATAAATGGTCAATAAGTCGTTTAATGTTAATGCGATAGCTTTAATACAAACAAGACAGCTGAATAAGATAGCATTGCATTAATTATTTTTGAAATATTTTAGACAGTTCTTTCTTTACCGCCTTGTTTGCATCGCTTAAACTTCCTGTAACAATGTTTGCTAAGCCTTGCAGATGTGTGTCCAATATCTTGTTGCCGATAATTAGAATATGATCTTGGCCGTCGAACTGTTTAAGAATAAGCTTTATGAACACCAAGACTTTATCTTCTTTGCATTGGTTTGCAATGTTTTGCACATCTGACATTTGAAGCTTGGCCTTTCGCCATTATTGATTACAGCAGTTGCAATTGTTTGGAACAACTGCGATCCGATTTTTGCTTGTGTTAATCGAGAAATTTCATAGTCCGCCAATGTCCAAATGGTAAAAGGGCGGCGAGTGACAGAATTGGTTGCCGCTGAGCTTGAGCGGCAAAGTGTGTATGTCGAAGGACAATGGAACTTCGACCGAACCTGGCGTAACTGTGACATGAATCAAGATAATCAATGTGACAACATTTATTGCCCTTATTGAAAAGGCATATTGATTTTTCAATGCTTTTAGAGTCCAAATAAACCCGTGGATCTTTTAGACTAATGTCCTTTGTACTGGGCCGAGCTGGATAATCTGTTGATTATTTCTTAATAGGACACTCGACGTCACAAGAAGATTTGAAGAATGCGTTCCTATTAACAGTCTTTTTGAGTTGTTGTATGTGTCCACCACAACTTTAATTCCATTATAGCGAAGGTCGTCATCATCTGGCACAGATGGTGAACGCCACGCTGTCTCATGATGTACATCGATGGTACATCTGCGGCCGTACGCCTCCACGCAGTTGATCAGTAGAATTTGCTTATCTTCAACAAGTATAGCATTGCTGAATAATTGCGCTGATACGTAGCGCATTTGTGGCCAAATATGCCAGTCTCTTTGTAATAGCTCGGCGATTTCATCGTTCATTTCAATGATGTCACATTGTTTCAGTTTTTCACCAAACAGCCCATGTTGCAAGCAATGACGTAAACGGTTGTCAGCTGTCTTGCTA
This sequence comes from Syncephalis fuscata, assembly GCA_025786725.1. Lineage (NCBI taxonomy): Eukaryota > Fungi > Zoopagomycota > Zoopagomycetes > Zoopagales > Piptocephalidaceae > Syncephalis > Syncephalis fuscata. Next base: position 7,337 of record JAHLTZ010000046.1, on the reverse strand, counting down.
CTATTAAGGCAGGCATTGTCTGCTGCTGAGGGTGTAATCAGTGGTGCAATAATTTCCCCTTTTGGCTGAGCAAAGAGAATCCGTGAGATTGCTTCAGAGACAGCCAGCACGTGAAACGTTGAACGCCCATCTCCAGTTGTGAGCGACAGAGGATGTAACTTGCTAGATTTTGCAACTAGTTTTGCCTTCTGTTGGCATTTTGGCGACGCTTGAAGCGCGTTGAATGCACTAAGAATTGCATCATCGTAGGAAAGCGATGCATCCGCCAGTGGTGTGCTATGAGTAGGAGTAGGAGTAGAATATAGCTCCTTTCCAATCTTCTGCTTTTTTTTGGTGAACAGTGATACGTCGTCATCACTGTTTTTAAAGCTTGTCGCTTTTTTATCATCTTGATAAAGTCGTTTTGCTCCGACTTGAGCTTCCTTGTTTTCCATCTCGAAATAAGTAATATAAGCTTCGTGCTTTTTTAGATGCTTTTTGAATCCTTCCGTTGTAGCGCAACTGCCAGTGCAATTTTTAAACGGACATCCAAAACGCCCATCTGTTTAGTACAAACAAAAAGTAGTTCTGTCGTAGAAGATCGTTAAGTGGATTGATTTATTCAGTCGTAGCTACATTACTTACCTTCACCTTTCCATACGTTTATTTGTGCCTTGTGTTCTTCAAAGTCGTGCTTCCTACGGCTGGCTAACGACGGAAAACCCTTTCCACACGTTGGACAACGTGATTTATTCGCGGTCATGATGTTTAGAGAATAACTGTTTGATTAGTTCTTTATTCACAAAAATACTAGTTTTATTCCAAAAATATAGTTTATGCACTAGCAAATGGCATTGCTTTTGTTTAAAATTCGACTTTATAAATGCGTCGAATTAGCAAATATTAAGCTTATAAAACCATAATTACTTTAAATTTTTAGAGATTAATTGAAGATAAAGACAGCTTTAAAACCTCAAAACATAATAAAGGGTACAGCATATTTACAGTTGGTGTTCTTTGACTTCTAAGCCGGTTAAGTGGGCAGAATAATTTGAATGTTTATAAAAAAAATGTTTTTTAATTAAATGATAATTGCAATTTAGTGTTAGATGACTACATTTAATAGTATTCGCGCAACTGACCTACACACACGTTCTAGTGAACATGAAATTAAAAGTACCTGACGTCAGGGTCCAAAATACCGCCATCATAGATTTATTATTTAGTATGCATATATTTTTAATCTAATAATATCATTAAATTGTATCTTTACATCCTACTATTAGTCAATGACAGGTTGAACACTTTATATTTATTATGCATTTCAATCAGCTTCACTCAGTCCACTCAGTGCGCTATAGCTTTATTATAATTTGTGTTAAATGACTTTTTAATAATAATCGCGTAACTGAACTAGACATCTATTCTATGAACATGGGACAATGGTGGTTTTGTTTAATATCACATCATCGCATTTGTTGTTTGCTTGGTGGTCAAATGACTATTTTTAATAACATCCAGTCTATTGAACATGATGATGGGCGGTGAGTGACGTCTATCATCAAAATACTCATCATTATAGATTCATTATCCAGTATGCATATATCCTCTATTCACGTATACCATTCTTTTATATCCCACACCTCTATATACCATTTTATAACATACTAGGTACATTCTATCATCTGTTTGTCCCAATACACTTTTCTCTCTCCATTCATTGCGCTATATACACTATAGCTTTGATGTCGTTTTACATGCTTTCTTACCGTACATTTATCATTCTATACATCACTCTATACTCGTATAGCCTTGCTCTATCCAAAAAATATGTTTATTTCTGTTCTAGCTTTATTATTTATAAATGTCGACTAATGTCGCTCATTCACTCATGCATATATGCTTAGTAGCTATACCACTGCTATTCATACTTTTTACTTTATATATTCGTTTCATTCTGTATCGTTCTGTCATATGATAGCCATGCGCTACTCAAAACTGCTGTTTATTTGGCGCTAGGTCTATTGGTTGTAAAGCTCAGCTCATTCCTTTTTATCTCTCATTGGTCCATATACACTGCAGCAGTTACTTTCCTGTCTATACACTTTAGCGTGTCTACTCGTCTTATTGCGTAGTGCTTTGTTTTCTAATAAACGTGCGCAGTTTGTTACAGTGGTTCACTTGTTAGTAGCTTTATTTGTTGTAAGATCTGCCGCTTGTCGTTCATGTCTACTTTCATTCAGTCTATTCAGCATGGCTTCTTCTATGCTGTTGAATATTTGTAAATAGCAAGCTACAGTTGTTGCAGCGGCTACATAGCCTTTTGTGGTATATAAGCACGCTTGTTAATTGGGTCGAGATTTTTATTACGCCGTCAGCTATTGCTACACGCCGCTACAAATCATTAAACTGTATTGTATATGTATATTCTGGTAAATCCGTGTTTTGTTTATTTTGAAGTTACAAGGATTATTCAATCGACAGCTTTTGTTGGTGGTTAATTTAGACTGTCAGCTTATTTATGGCGTAATATGCCAATAACGGCTAGATCAGCGACCACTTCTATACAATACGCGGCACTGCTCAATTAAATTTGTATACAAGCGCTGAAAATTGGATTTATGACTGGAGGATGTTGAATTTGATTAGCGCTATTAAGTACAGCTGACCGGTGTAACAGCTTTGCTTCAGCAATGTCGGTTGATATTAGTTCAAATATGCGGCGACAGCATTATTGAAAAGCTGCATTGCTTCTGCGAAAAATGAAGCCATAATATTAATGGATATACACTAGACAGCCAATCTATTGCGCAAAGCTTTGTTCCAAGTGGATGCAGTAACATCCACTGATTCAGAAATACGTGCATTTGTTAATGAATGATATAGAATAGACAATTAATCAGAATTAAAGTACATTGAATACTAGATATTCCGTATACATCCATTGACGACTGATGCTATTAAGCTCGAGGATACACGTAAGAAATGCTAGCTACCTTGTAGCTATGATCTATTCTGTTTCCGTTCATTCTATACTAATACACAGAGTGCTAATTATTTAGAACCAATGTCAGTATTTGTGGCATTGATGCGTAAAGGTATCATTTTATTTCATCATCGATTAGCGTCACATGCACACAGCATATTACGTTGTATTCAGTAGCTGATCGCTTATGTTGTTGTTCTACCTGGCGTAATCGATTATGTAATTTCGACGATATATCTGATGGATTTGCACTGCTTATTGGCAGTCTACAACTGGGAATTGGTAGTATTGATGAGCTGTTGTTGATTTGTAAGTAAACAGAACAAAGTAAAATGTTCCGTTGAATTAAGCATATTCAAAAGAAGGCAACAAGATTGGGACGGCTTCTTAGTATTAAAGCCGATGTGATGGGTAAATTGATTAAACGGTGCAATAAACGAGTCGACAGTGAAATTGGCCATACCTTGGCAATAACCAAAACATGTATGAGTATATTTAGCATATAGATATGATAGTGATACTTTGACATAGATCATTCGATTAATGTATTGCAGACTATAGAGCATTACAAAAAGACTATTGTGCATGTACATGGCAACTATTTTGGTACAGATCGATATTGAGCTAATACAGCTATTTAAAGTTTCCAACGATGTTATGACAAAGTTAATAGTTTTGACGCTGGAATAGTGCCAATGAACGTTATTACAGAGCGCTATATAATGAATATGTATCAATTATAACATATAAACAGCTACATTACTAACATGGATAATTGTATAATATATATATAAGCATTAATAAACAATCAAGCAGCCGTCAATGGTCAGTAGTGAACATGAAAACATTAAATTACTGTTGCCATCAACGTATAGCCAGCTGTATTAGTTAGCTGGCAATGGCAACATTGTAATATTGCTCATGATTACTATAGAAATTAGCATTATTCTATTGACAAGATCGTATTGTTAATATCTATCTAAATAGTAGAAATTAATAGCAAACGCTATTAGCAAATGGACAACTAAGCACCATGCATGTTTTCAATATATATATATAGCTGGCCAAACGCTATTAATCCATGTTGTTTACCGACTAGCTGGTTGCATAGTATTTACGGATACCTGCTGATTAGCTGTATCAACTGATTAACAATAGCCAATATAATAGTATAGCAATATTCTGTTAAGCAATATGCTAGTAATCGCGCGTCAACACCGATAAAGTATGGATATTTGATTATTTCCATAGCCGGCTATAGGTTAATAGACATGTAACATGGGTATCAGTTAATCATATGGCTACATTAGTGCTATCTGTTATTGTGTATTGCTGGTTACTGGTCGACAGTTAGTGTTGAATATACTGCGTGCATCATTGGCATGATATAGCTACCGATACTAACAGTTAGTGAGCGCTATTTATACAGCTTACTACCATTGTAAACCAATGCTATGTATTGCAGTGCAACAACTAGGAATTGGCAAAATAGTTGCTATTTGTATTGCCAACGACAGTAGTGAGCTGTGTTTAATAAATGCCACAATTGAAATTACTGTTGAAGATTACCGATCGTCAATATAAACATGTATACTAATGCTGGCTATTGAGAATTGTCATGCCAGTTGTTACTGGGTAATTGGCGACACAAGTAGTAAACCTAGTGTTGGTACTTGCCAATTTGAAACATATCTACAAATAACATGGACAGTTAACGTCTGCTCGTTTAGCAAGTGGCAGCATAATATGCACTGTTACTAACTGATGACTATGCATAAGATTTGCTTTTGTATACCAGCAACAGTATGGTGTGCGCACCAATGGACAATACTATACCAATGGCTGTTATTGTTATACACTCCACTACATAATTGTATACGGTATGTAGCCAAAATCGCCATTGTCTGTATAACACATTCACAGCCATTAACATTGTCAGTACTATTACGGATGACTGATAGCATCTGTATAGTTGCCAGTGGCAATGCCGCATAACATGATCTACCAATGATGCCGGTTATACTTGATACACGCCACCACCAATGCTAATAAAACAACCAATGTACATGATTAGCATACCGTTCACAGCACGTGTGGCTGACGGTGTACCATTGCGTGCTATTGTGCTATTACACACATACTGTAGCTATATGCAATACCAATCATTAATATATTTATTAATTATATCATGTCACCGACGCTGTTGGTTGGCCGACATAACTAGCAAATCGACGGCAATTGTTAACGGTCAATTATGGCTACAGGGATTGATACTGTCAAGTTGCAATTGGCTATCTATTAAGCAATCGATACATTTTTTAATTAGTATTTGTGTGGGCTTTTATTGTCAAAATAACAAAAAAAGGACTATTATAGCCTTTATTAATTAACTTTACCAATTCTTGATTCTATCAATCATACAGCTAGAAATACGTAATAGCATCTACTATAACCGCATGGCGTTGACGCATTGGCGCATATAACTGACATATGTTGGAAAAATCGTGAAAAGGCACCACAAATAGAAATGGCAATATTAGCATTAAATATTAACAATATTTAATATATATTGGCCGTCGGCACGTATTTTGATTACAATCAACCATAATGACGCTACTATTTATTTTGTAATTATAGCATAGAATCAATCGCTGGTGTTGCATGCGTACTAACATGCGTTTCAACAGCTGTATGTTGCTGTATGCTGCTGTATGTTGCTGTATGTTGCTTAACTATACTGCTTATTAATACAGTAGCTAATATGTGCAGCTTGCTGGCGTGTATTGACATTGATCGCCGCTGATGTCAGTTGAATATTACCACCAACATTGCAACTATAACGAGCGGTGGTTGTCGTACTTATACTCGCTAATAGACATTGCCATTGCTGTTGCCTTCTTGTATCGTTGAATGTGTGTGTATATGGAGGTCAACTATTTGACATGATGCTTATATCATAGTGCTGATTCCCATTGTAATGCCATGCCTAACCTGATTATAGGTAGTAGCAAATACAGCTACTTTTTTATAAACGCTTTAACATTTAGCATCCTTTAACTAAATAAATATGCTATAAATCAACATTAGTATAGTGTCTAGTAGCTTTGTTATGCCATTCAATTATTTGAATTGTACTATACTGCTAGTATACTAAAAATAGTTACATTCTATAAAGCTACACCCACACTGGTCATTTTAATAATAGCAATAGTGGTTCGTTTGATTGGTTTGATTGTGTTAAGCCTAGTATAATAATATTAAACAATTTGCTGATGATCTAGTATGATTTGAAAGATAAATGGCTAAATTTAACAACATCCAATCTATTGGGCATGAAACTGTGTGGTGGATGGCATTAGCCATTAAAATACTCGTCATTATAGATTTAGTATTTAGTATGCATATGCCTTCTATCCACCCATATCATTACTATTCTGTATTTATTAAGTCATATATCGATCGATCATATAATAAGCACAACCCATTTACAGCAGGTATTTTATTGCCGCTAGCTTTATTGCTATAGGTTCAATTTATTGTACTTACTTAATCGTCTATGTATATCTTCACTATTATTTTATCCATTGATTCTATTCTAAACTATACTCATCATGTCTTATTGATAAAACTCGTTTATTTGTTACTCGCCGTATTGTTTGTATATTTTACTTGATTGCTTGTGCAATACGCATACTATACCTTTATTGCCATTATTTTACACTTTATTTGACCATTCATTTGAATCTATATTATTCCATATTATAACACGGCAAGGAAGAAGGCTTGTGATCTTGTTAAAAGCTAGTATTATTTGAAAACAAAACACAGTGCATGAATGCAAACAGCAACACTAACACTGCATACCTAAATATCTATGTAAAAATAACAGTTGATTAAATGGTAAGTAGTTTGAAGTAAAAATAAGCAAGTATTTATTACATAGCAGCGCCAGTTGTCTTACCATAGTAAACAGCCGATTATAAAAGCGTACATGGCTATTTGTGCTACACCGTCTTTGTCCGCACAATAATACATATTTAATAAAACATAACAATGCTTACCTGTAGCTTCAAAGAAACGGCAAATGCTTTAAATGTAGACTGATAGTCGATAGTCAGAGACTGTCAAGGCAGAATGGCGGAATGGCAGAATGGTAGTGGCAGGACGGTGAACTGGCAAAACGGTGAGATGGTGGAATACCGCTGTTCTGCCACCACCATTTCACCGTTCTGCCACCATCAGTCCACCGTTCTGCCACCACCATTTTAGCGTTCTGCCACCACCATTTCACCGTTCTGCCATCATCATTTCACCGTTCTGCCACCATCAGTCCACCGTTCTGCCACCACCATTTAGCGTTCTGCCACCACCA